>JAPKLY010001597.1:0-39610 GCA_026898435.1 Prunella vulgaris
CACAACATTATCAAGACAACTCAATTTTTAGCATGAATTTTCCTAAACTTCGTCACTATGCCTACCCCTATTTTTTAATCTTCAATTAAACTCATAATACTCAAAATTGGCATGCAATTGGGTTCCCATGGATTACCCATCAACAATGTAGCATAAATGCATCATCAATTTCATAGAAACTTAAGAAAATCAAAATGCCCCAATTCACATGCTCAAGAACCCTAGAATTTAAATTTCAAATTCATTATAATGCAAACATAGAAATCTCATAAAAGTTCAAGAAATAGGTAGAGGAGAGTGAGTAGAACATATCTGTAGAAGGATTAATTGAGAGGAAGTGTAGAATTTGAGAAGCAAAATTTCTTCTTCTTTCTTTTTTTTTTTCGTGAGTTTGAGAGGGAGAGAATGCAAGATTCTTGTACTCAAAGTGTGTGTTTGTGTTTGTAAGAGTGTATAAGAAAAAGAGAAAAGTGAATGGGCTTACCTTGGAAAGTGTAGTCAAAGTATGGCCCACCATGGTCAAAATCCTCCCTCCAACATCACACCTGTCGACCAAGAACCTTGAGCCTGTCGACCAAGCTGCTCGACAGTTGAGTCGCGCGTGGCGTGTCGCACAAGAGTGGTGGGATTGTCGACCAAGCTGGCCGATACCCTGGTCGACAATTGGCCCTCATGTCGCGCAAGAATAGTAGGCCTGTCAACCAAGTTGGTCGACACCTCAGGCGACAAATGCCTGTCTTTCCAGGGATCCCAGGCGCGCCAAGGCCGTCTTTCGAGGTTTTAGATGCTGTCTACCGAGGCCTCCAACTCCTACTTCGAAAATTTCATTTTTTTACACTTTTTCTTGCACTTTTACTACATAACATCACTTAATACTCAAAATATCACAAGAATATCCACACTCATGAATCAAATATGGTAGCAAATTGACGAATTTTAACACGAACACACCCCCCAAACTTTTTCGGATTGTAAATCCTAATAAAGTTTGGAAAAGTGGTAAATTACAAATTTGCTGGCACATAAAATCAATTAATCACAACTCTTAAATCAAAATCCAAATATTCATCAAGAGTATATTGTAAATTCACTTCTCAAATTCTTCCTAATCATTTAAGCACAAAACCAATCAAGCAATGATCATAAGAAATTGGCCTAAAATACCAAATAACCTCATGCTTCCATTCCAACACAAAAAAAAATCAATCAAATCAAAACTAAAATCTAAAAGAAATAAAGGATACAGATGGGTTGCCTCCCATCTAGCGCTTGGATTTAACGTCCCCTAGCCGGACGACTCTTAAGCTCAAGTAACATCAAAATCGATTAGAGTTGAATGACGTACATCACTCAATTTCCTCTTCCAAAAATAAGCTTTATTCACCATTTGTTTCACCCTCTTGCCTTCATTTACCTTCTTCCTCTTTTCAAAAGGATCATCACCACTAAGCTCATTCTTGAGATCAATTTTTCTTGAATTATCCTTTTCTTCACTTTCCATATCATCTCGTACAACTTTGTTCATCAACCCTTCAATCTTCTTTGGGAAAATCTTGGAATTACCATGGATTGAAAAAGTTGCTTTCTCACCATTCATTCCAAGAGTAACCTCTCCTCGCTTAATATTAATTAAAGCATCCGATGTAGCAAGAAAAGGTCTCCAAAAAATGATAGGACCCTCCAAATCTTCTTCAATATCTAGCATAATAAAGTCAACGGGATAGAGAAACTTACCAACATGAACAACTACATCCTCTATAACTCCCCTTGGTCTCACTTTTGAACCATCGGCCATTTGCAAATTCATTTTTGTTGGCTTCAAGTCATGCAAGCCTAACTCCTTGGCAATAGAAAATGGCATCATGTTAACACTTGCGCCCAAATCATACAAAGCCTTAATTTCCTTGCTCTCCTTGTAAAACTCCCCGGATCTCTAAGCTTTTGTGGCAAATGATTTTGTAACAACTCACTACTCTTACGAGTAAGCTTAACCATTTCCGGTTCATTTCCTTTCTTCTTCTTTGCCAAAGCATCTCTCAAGAACCTTGTATAATTTGGCATTTCTTCAATAGCTTCATGAAAAGGCATCTTTGAATAGAACTTCTTGAATTGATCATCAAGCTTATTTTTCATTCCTTTGAAATTTCCACCTTCACCTCCTTTTCCACTTTCCCTTCTTCCACCTTTCTTTCCACACCCCCTATTTTATCAAATCCCTCAATTTTTCTTTCTTTTCCTTCTCTTTCTTCACCACCATATCTTCTACCACCAAGCCTTTCTCATTACTTCTTACCAATTTAACATCCTCAAAACGAAATACTTCTTCCACCATCTCATCATGAAAAACTTTTAAAGGAGAATTCCCTACAACCCCATTTTCAACCTCCACACATGATATCAAATTGCAATGCTCACGAGGATTAATCTCGTTTGTAGAAGGGAACTTACTTTTATTCACTTGTGGGCTTAAGGATGAAGCAATTTGCCCCATTTGAAATTCCAAGCTCTTGATTTAATTACCTTGTGAGGCATACAAGTCATGAAACTTCTTGTTCATTTCACCATTCATCTTTCAAAATTCCACTCTCATATCTTCCATGTTCTTCAAAATCAATGCCAAGGTGTCCTCCACACTCCTCTTACCCTCATTATTAGGCGGCTTTGATCCCGGATCAATCCCGGGTGGCAATTGGATTGCCCCCTTAGGATTGGCGTACGAAAAATTCTCATGCCTTCTATTAGGATTGTAAGGAGGATTTCCTTGATTCGGATATGGACTTCCTTGGTTTCTAAACGGTGGAGCAACATACGACCTTTGATTGTTTTGATAAGAATTGTTGAATTGCGGATGACCCATATAGTTTACTTCCTCTTGAGTGGAGGTAGTAGGAGGAGGAAGACTCTCAACAACGCTAACTTGCATAGGAGTTGGAGCAAGGTTTTGATGTTGACCTCCATAGACCAAATTACACACATTAGTCAATCTTTCCTCAAGAAGTGCAACTCGATCACCTGCTCCATTGCTAGACTCTCTTTGGAAAGCATCATTTGCAGCTATGTTCTCAATGATCTCGTTCACTTGACGAATGGTCTTCGTCCAAACCGAGCCTCCGGCACAAGAATTCAAGTAATTCTTGTCTCCTTCACGCAATCCTATGGTGAATGTCAAGAGTATATCTTCATCCTTCAAACTATGTTGAGGACAAGCCAACAACAAGGATTGGTACCTCTCCCATGCAATAGATATGGTCTATCTCACTTTTCGTCGGATATTCTTTATCTCTTCCCTTGCCCTAAGCATCTTTGATGGACGATAGAATTTTTTAAGAAATTGGGAACTCAACTCCTCCCAAGTGGTAGCTTTAGGATTTATAGCTCTAATCCATGATTTAGATCTCCCCGTCAAAGTGAAATTGAAGAATTGGAGCTTCTTCTCACTATCCGACATTCTTTTGTACTTGATCGTATCACATATCTCCATGAAGTTATTTAGGTGAGCATTTGGGTCTTCTAGATCACTCGATCCTTCAAATGGAGACTCCTTTAACAACTTCAAAAGATTCATATTAAGCTCAAACTTTTCAGCATCAATCGGCGGTCTTTCTATTCCATCATATTGCTCATTAACTCTAGGCTCAAAATAATCTCGCAGCAATGGTTCATGGTTTTGAGATGGGTTTATGATTTGTGGTCTTTGGTGTTGAGGTGGTGGTGGGTATGGATAGTATGGGTAATTATGTGGTGGTGGTGAGTAGTATGGTTGGTTAATTGAGTAATTGGGGTAGTTGGGATATTGTGGTGGATAGTAAGGTTGATTTGGTGGTGGATAAGGTGGGTATTGGTGTGGTATAGGTTGTGGTTGAAGTGGAACCTCTTTTTGAGAAAAATCCTCTTCTCCTTGATGTACTTGTCCTCTTAAGGGCTCTTCTTCTCTTATTTATTATTCTCCATGTTGATTCGATTCAAACGAGCTTCTCTCCTTCTTCTTCTTAGGCTATTCTCAAGATCCAAGTCTAAGGGTAGAAGATCTCCCCCTTGACGTCTTGTGTGCATACACCTGGAAAGAATCAAGTATCAAAACTTCTCACACCAAAAATAGTAAGACAAAATTGAAAACAAGAACAACTATTAAGCAACCAAACAAACAAGCCGTCTCCCCGGCAACGACGCCAAAAACTTGTTTAGCCAATAGGTGTCTACGTGCAAGTGTACACGATCGTTATTGCAATGGCAAGCTTAACCAAGTTTATTTTATATCGAACCCAAAGGAGACGGGGATTTGTAAGGTAAGACTATTTTTCTTGATTAAAAAACACAATGCAAATAAAGGGGATTTGGTATCTATGTCTACTAGTGCGTCAAACTTGTAAACTACCTATCACCTTGGTTGCAAAGTGAGCGAGTGTGAGAGTTATGTGCTAGTGTACTATCCTATGTTTCATATGGTGAGGTATCACTTTCTCATGCCATGGAATTGTGTACAATCAATTGGTAAGCCACTCTAACATGCAAGAGGTCTCCCTAATAACACATTAAAGCCTCTAATTGTTCTTCCTATTCACTAAGTATAGCTCTCACTATCTTAGGAATTTAATCAAACACTTGGCATGCATTTGGCCTAGTACAAGAAGATTTAGGAAAATAGGTCAATTCTCATTGAGACTATCTCTTAATGGCCCTTATGATCAACTACACATGCAAGGCATTCATCCAATCCATCAATGTAGAGAATTGATCATACAACAATTCATAGCAATCAAAAGATCAACATAATAACCATACTACTCCATATGAGTCATACACCAACACACAAAGGGATTAGCCACCATGGCTAATTTAGTATACATAAAAGAAATAGAAGCAATAGCAATCATCATTATACAGGAATTATACAAAGTATTCATGAATTTACCTATTACAATTTGAATTGAAAAGATACAAGATTACCTCTAGAAGCTAGAAAATGATCAGACAATAGAAATTGAAAATCAATCGGTAGAAATGTAGCTTGAGCTATGCTTAGAATGAAGGAGAAAACTGATCGTCGATCCGAACGGTAGATCACAAGTAATCATCGAAATCGTAAATGAAAATCTAAGAACACCACTTGGAAACTACCTCTAACTTCTCCTAATCTAGTGAGAGAATATGAATCTAAGAAAATGATAAAAGTCTTTTAGAAAATCTGAGATGGAAGTATATATAGTGCCCTTGGATCATTGACTAAGTTGCCCTTCATTAAAACGAGCGAAAATACTAAAATAGCCCTAAAAATCTGAGAAAATTGAGCTGTTGTCGCCCAAGAACTGTGCAGCTGTCGACCACTCGGGCGACAGCTTGGTCCACAGAAAGCCCTCTTGTCGTCCAAGAGCTGAGCAACTGTCGACCAGGCTTGGTCGACATGCTCACTCGACAAACGCCTGTCATTCCAGAGATGTTGGTCACGAGGCCTGTCTTCTGAGGAAGGTGTCCGTGTCGCCCGAGGCCTTAGTCTCGGTCGATGCGTGACTTCCTTGTTTTTGCCATATCTTGAGCTCTAGAACTCTGATTGACTCGATTATTCTTTCGTTGCGACCCTCTCTTCAAGCTCTTCAATATAGGATAGCAATTTCTCCATTTTGCTCAACTCTAGAATTTGGACTTTTTTCGATCTTGCTCTTTTCTTCCTCATTTTGCTTGTTTTCACCTACAATTACAACTTCCTAGCCAAAAAGGGTTAAATACACAAAGTATCACATAATAGGGTCAAATATGAACATAATATCACCAAAAGCATATAGAAATGAGTGCTAAAACATGCAATTATGACCCTAATCATGTATCTTGAATACAAGAATATCTAATAAAATCAAGATCTCATGGAATTAAATATATGTCTTTTTTTTCGAAAATTATATGATTGAGAATATCAAGAATTGAATATTTGATATTCAAGATTATCAAAAAAAGAATATTTGATATTCATGATAATCAAGATTTGAAATATTAGATATTCAAGATCTTGTATTCTCATATAAATATGAGATGATACAAGACTTCATATTCATTCTTGTGAGAGGGTAATTTTCGAAAATTACCAGTGAGTTAGGCAACAAAATATTTTCTTTCTTTTGTTGTGATTATTCTTGTGGCTTACCACCGAGTGCACGAATAAGGACACGGGAATACTTGAGAAGGCTTTTAGGTTTATCAAGTTGAGGTTCTCAAGAAGGACGCCTTCAAGTTCATTGTCGATACTTCGGCTATAGAGGATCTCAAAGGACGCCTTTGATCTCAACAGCCTTGCGAAAGCAGCTCAACCAAATAACATCTTTTATCTCAAAAACTGTCTTTTCTCCAAGAGGTATAATTCACTAAATCCCTTAGTTCCGCTTGTTTAGGGCTTTACGTGATATTATATGTTCATATGTTTTGCATAAATTATGTTGTTGGGTATACAATTATTTGATTTAATTATGTTTAAATCGTGATATTAATGGTAGGCTTAAATTTGTATTTAGCGTAAATCCCGAATAGATCAGCGTTTAATTCCCCAACATTACTCATATCGTTCAAAAGGTGAGTCCATCAAGAAGAAGAGTGGTTTGTATAGGAGAGCCTCTTGATTTGGAACACATGGTCAGGACAAAGATATATAAGAGGAAAGCGAACGCTACCAATATAAGTGACCTCTTTCCTTTACTTGACTATGATCTTTGGACGGTAACGAAGAATGAGAACTTGAAGCTCAACTCTCCTTTGCACCTGCAAGTTAAGGAGGAATTCAATAGGAGGGCATTCAAAAGAACAAGAGGTGATTCGAGCTCTCAACCTCAAGAGGAAGTACAAGAAGAAGGGCACGATCCAATGCAAGAGGAGTACTATGGGCAAGAGGCTTACTACAATCAAGGGGGTGGACATGTTTTTGAAGTATTGACTTATGACGAATGGGGCCACGAGGTACGATCTTTGAGGACGGATGTGGATGATCTTAGGAACGACTATTCCTTCCATCGATCGGATATGACGAGATTGACCGATAGTTATCATCGCCTCAATAATACTGTGGATTCCATCAACCATAATGTGAACACTATGTCCAACAATATGGAAGAGATCCTCGAAGCCCAACGTGCAAAGATGAATTGGCACATCGAAGAGAAGCACTTCACTCATCCTCGTTATCCACCTTCGTGAAGTGATGATGTCAATCTAACTTCATAAGGATGGGTAACAATGTGCTTATCCCTATTTTGGATTCCATTCCACTTTTTTTAGTTTATTTGTTTGATTTGAGATTGTTAATGCTTTGTGGTATTTGTAGGAGTTTAATATTTTGGATGATGTATTACTTTGTGGTGTTGATTTGATGATGTTTTGCTTTGGATATTTGATGATGTTATTATGTTTGAGCTTTATTGTGCATTGCATTATTCTTGTCTCCACTTCTTTGCCAAACTTTTTAGACCCTTGGTCCAAAAAACTTTGGGGGGGTGTGATCGTTTCGTCATTCTCATTGCAATGCTATTTTTAGATTGATTTTTGGAAGTATTCTTATGCTTTGATGTTTATTGTGCAGATGAGCCTTTGTTTTGCTTGTTGATTTTTGGCCATATTGTTACTTGCTTTGAGTAGTGAATGCATAAGATATGTTTATTGTTGTGTGGATGAGTTGATAATCTTGATTAGTGTAATGAAATGATCTCTTGATTCTTGTTGATCTTGGATACGTTTGAATCCATGATTCTTGAGATTTCATTGATATGAGCATATTGATATGATATGAGTCTTGATCAACCATGTCCCGTGAGTTCTGAGCTTTTGATGCCCGTTTCAATTTTGAACGGATGACATTTTTCTTGATGTGAGTTCCACGCATGTGCATTATACTCTAGAACTTGGCTTTAGTCTTATTTGAGGCTATATTAGATAATGATTTCACATGAGATGATATGAGGCATTTTCTTTGATCTATATTGAGCCACTTAGCTCTATGAGCCTACCATTGATATTATGATCCATTGCTCACCATTTTGTGCCTATAATCCTTTCCTTTGGCTAACCACACTTTAAGCCATTTTCCTTCCTTTTTGGAACTCTCTTGTCCTTATGATTAGTAGAGTGAAAAGAAGGAAGGAAGATTGGTGATATGATGAAGAACATGGTGGCCTAAAATGGAAGATATGAAGAATTTTAAGCATGGATTGAAAATTTTTGTGCAAAGGCAAGTGCTAGCAAAGCTTTAAGAAAAAAGGTTGACTTTTCTTGAAAATTTGGTCAAGTTTGACTTTAGTGTTGTGAGTATGATCACAACTTGTTATAAGGGAAGATTGATACTTAGAAGTGTGATTTTGAAAGAGCATGAAGATGAGATTGCTATTTGCATGAAGATATGATTTACATGATGATTCCTTCTATGCTTTACTAATCATACTTAGTCACTATTACCCATATGTCCATTCCCTACCAAAGAGCCAACACTACAACCTTTTAAAGTTCTCAATGATGTGTGATTGATTTGTCATAACAAGTGGTGGAGAATGTAGACTTGAGCCAAGCTTATGGTAGTATGTGTATGTGGTGTGATAGATGAGAGAGCCTAAACACTTGAGGGTTGAGTGAAACACTTATCTTGTGAGGATCATGATTCATTGAATTGATTTTGTGCTTATTGATTTGATTTAGATAGTTAATTGGATGATATTGTATTTTAGATTTACTAGATATTGGGTGATGATTCTATGGCATTGATTCAGTGCTTGATTCTTCGTACATACAATTATTCCCCTATCTTATCGCGTCATAGCTCGAGGCCGAGCAACAATCTATTTTGGGGGTGTGATTAGGGTCATAATTGCATGTTTTAGCACTCATTTCTATATGCTTTTGGTGATATTATGTTCATATTTGACCCTATTATGCCATTCTTTGTGTATTTAACCCCTTTTTGGCTAGAAAGTTATGATTGTAGGTGAAAATGAGCAAAATGAGGAAGAAACGAGAAAGATCAAGAAAAGTCCGAATTTTGGTGATTAGGGTCATAATTGCATCTTTCTGCATCCATTTCTCTATGGTTTTGATGTGTTTATGTTCATATTTGACCCTAATATGACATATATTGTGCTATTAACCATTTTTGGCAAGAAAGTTGTGTTTATAGATAAAAATGAGAAAAATGGGGAAGAAACGAGCAAGATCGAGAAAAGTCTGGAAATCTGGAGTTTTGCAAAACGAAGAAATTAATATTCCATGTCGAAGAGCTTGAAGAGAGGGTCACAACGAAAGAAGAATTGAGTCAATCGGAGTCCTAGAACTCAAGATATGACGAAAATGAGGACAGTCGAGCATGACCGAGCTAAGGAGTGGGATCGGCAGGAAGTCTTCTTGGATCGGCAGCACGTCAACGCAGATCGCACGGATTCATTCTGGAATGGCAGATAACATCGCTCGCGACCTCGCGCGTTATCACGATTGACAGGAGTGCAGTGGTGGTTCGGCAGTTTGACATTCCACGTGAACTCGCTGCTGATCACGATCGGCAGCCCTCCAGTTCACGTTCGGCAGCAGTTCCGAAATTTCACAATTTCAGGGCTATTTTCATTTTTTTGCACGTTTAATGAAGGGCACTTTGGACTAAACATTGTAGGCACTATAAATACCTCAAGGATCAGATTTTCAAGGCATCTTCTTCATTAGTTAGTTCTTAGATTAGTTTAGAGAGAGAATTAGGTAGTTACTTAGTGGGTTCTTAGTTAGATTCAATCTTCTTTCTACACTAACTTTTGATCTAGCCATTAGATCTTTAATCCGTTTTTTCCAATGTAATCTCCATTGAATTTCCTAAGTTTCTACGGTTCAATATCTTATTTCAAGTTGTGGATCAAGACTTAGCAATTTGGAGGTTTGTAGCTTGCATTCAATTCATCTTCATATGGTAAGATTTCTTTTAATTCTCTTGTTTTAGTTACGATTCATGATGTTTACATTCTTAATTACAATAGTTAGATTCCAATTAGCCATGGGCTTATACATTCATGTGTTAGTGTATGACTCCTATGGAGTAATGTGGTGTCCATGTTGATATTATGAATGCTTTGAGATGTTGTATGATTCATTCTCTATTTTGATGGTTTGTATGAATGCTTAGAATGCATAATTGATTGAATGGGCCATTACGATTTAGTCTCATACGAGAGTTGGGCTATTTTCCTAAATCTTCAGGTTATTAGGCTAATGCATGCTAAGTGTTTGATAAAATTCCTAAGATAGTGAAAATTATCCTTAGTTAATTAGTAAAACAATTAGAGGCTCTAATGTGTATCTAGGGAGACCTTTGCATGTTAGAGTGGCTTGCCAATTGATTGTACAATACCTCTTTGCATGAGTAAGAGACACTACACCATGTGAAACATAGGATAGTACACTAATACATCTCTCACCCACTTGCTCACTTTGCAAAACAAGGTGATAGGTAGTTTACTCTTTTGACAAACTAGTAGACATTAGATACCGATTCCCCTTTATTGCTTTGTTGATTTCGAATTAGAACAATAATCATACCTTACAATCCGCCCTCTCCCTGAGTTCGATAAATAATAAACTTGGTTAAACTTGCCACGATGATAACAATCGCGTACACTTGCACATAGACACCTTTTAGGCAAACATTTGGAGTTGAGCAAAATGAAGAAATTAATATTCCATGTTGAAGATCTTGAAGAGAGGGTTACAACGAAAGAAGAATCAAGTCAATCGGAGTTCTAGAGCTAAAGATATGACAAAAACAAGGAAGTCGCGCATCGACCGCCACTAAGTGTCCTGCTCGACAGGACCTCTTCATTGATAGGCAGCCTTCGCGCGAGAGGATCCCTGGATCGGCAGCCTACGCGCGACTAAGCGCGCGACCACTTTGGTCGGCAGGCGTCCAGCTCTTGTGCGATAAAAGCGCACCCCGCGCGAGCAAGTTGTCAACCATGGTCGACAGCCATTAAGGTCTTGGTCGACAGTAGTGAAAAATATCTGATATTTTAGGGCTATTTTCATATTTTCGTGCATTTTAATGAAGGGCATCTTAGTCAATGATCCAAGGGTACTATATATACTTCCATCTCAGATTTCCAAAGGGACTTTATCATTTTCTTAGATTCACATACATCATCATATTTTCTCACTAGATTAGGAGAAGTTAGAGGTAGTTTCCAATTGGGTGTTCTAAGATTTCCACTTACGATTTCTACGATTACTTTCGATCTACCGTACGGATCTTCAATCCATTTTCTCTTGCATTCTTACCATAGCTAAAGCTACAATTCTACCGTTTAAATTTCAATTGCTATTGTTGGATTGTTTTCAAGCTTCTAGAGGTAATGTTGTTTCTTTTCAATTTTATTGTAATAGGTAAATTCTTGTATACTCTTTACAATTCCTGCATAATGATGATTGTAGTTACTTCAATTTCTCTTTTGTTTACCAAATTAGCCATGGGCTAATTCCTTTGCGTGTTAGTGTATGACTCCTATGAAGTAGTGTGGTGTTCTTGTTGATGTTATAAATGCTTGAGATGTTGTATGATCAATTCTCTATTTTGATGGTTTGTATGAATGCTTATTATGCATAATTGATTGTATGGGCCATTAGGGAGTTAGTATCATACGAGAGTTGGGCTATTTTCCTAAATTTTCTTGTTATTAGGCCATTGCATGCTAAGTGTTTGTTAAAATTCCTAAGATAGTGAGAATTACCTTAGTGAATTAGTAAGATAATTAAAGGCTCTAATATGTATCTAGGGAGACCTTTGCATGTTAGAGTGGCTAGCCAATTGATTGTACAATACCTCAATGCATGAGTAAGTGATACTTCACCACATGAAACATAGGATAGTACACTAATACACCTCTCACACAACTTGCTCACTTTACGAATCAAGGTGATAGGTAGTTTACTTGTTTGACGCACTTGTAGACATAGTTACCAACTCCCTTTTATTGCTTTGTGAATTTGATTTCAAACAATAATCTTACCTTACAATCTGCCCTCTCCCTGTGTTCGATAAATAATAAACTTGGTTAAACTTGCTATTACAATAACGATCGTGTACACTTGCACATAATACCGAATAGGCAAACACTCATACACTTGAAAGCTTGAGTGATACACTATCTATTGAGGATTTTGACTCATTGATTTGATCTTGTGTGCATTGATGTTATGTAAATGGTTGATTAGATGACACTACATTGATATATTGCATGATATTAGGTGATGTATATATGGCATTGGATTGTATGCTTGATGCTTCATTGATATAATTATTCCCCTATCTTATCGCTTCGTTGCTCGAGACCGAGCAACAATCTAGTTTGGGGGTGTGATTAGGGTCATAATTGCATCCTTTTGCATCCATTTCTCTATGGTTTTGATGTGCTTATTTTCATATTTGACCCTAAAATGCTGTACTTTATGCTATTAACCCTTTTATGGCAAGAAAATGTACTTTGTAGGTGAAAACGAGCAAAAACAAGTAATTCCCGACTATTGGAGAGGAGATGATGGAATCCGAGCCCATGGGGATGTTTCTTGTACTCAAATGAAGACCCTAGGATTCTTGGATGAGTCGTAGGATCAAAGATGAAAAAGTCAAAAATTGCACGTCGGACTTACACTACGTCCGAGCGGTCTACAACAGGTGACCGAGCGGTTCCCTTAGGCCGTCCGAGCGGTTTGCTACGGCCCAGGGTGGAAATTTCTGCTCCCTCAGGAGGCATGTGCAATGACCGAGCGGCTCCAAGCCAATGACCGAGCGGTTCCAAGTCTGTCCGAGCGGCGGTCCGGATTTCCACATTTTCGAGGGCATTCTCATCCTTTCGCGCATTTAATGAAGGGCAAATTTGTCTTAGCATTGTGGGCACTATAAATACCCAAGAATAAGATTCTCCAAGGCATCTTCTTCATTATTCCATTTTCTTAGATTAGATTACAGAGAGAATTAGGTAGTTACTTAGTGGGTTTCATGAGTTTTCAATCCTCGTTCTACCATAACTTTTGATCCAACCATTGGATCTTTAATCCGTGTGTTCCATTAGCTTAGTCTTGTTATTAGCTACGATTCTACTATTCAATTTATGTTTTCAAGCTTTGGATCAAGATTTAGCACTTTGGAGGTTTGTAGATTGTATTCAATTTCTTCCACTTATGGTAAGTTTTCCTTTAATTCTCTTGTTATAGTTCTTAATCATTATGTTTAGAATGTTAATTGTTGAATTTCATTTCCAATTAGCTATGGGCTAATTCCTTGTTGCATGGTTGTATGAATACTATGGTGAATTAAGTCTCTTGCTAATCCTATGCATGAATTAGTGATCTTGTTGGATTAGTTCTCTTAATAATGACTTGTATGAATGCTTGTGATGTTTAATTGGTATGTATTGCTTAGGAGAGGCTTCAGCAATGTCATACCTTCAGACTCCTCCATGCGACGATACTACGATTCCCAAAGTTCAGCCAACTGATGCTGCTGTCACTACTACCCCCACTACCGACTAGGGTTCCCTCTGTGTTTGCTTGATGTCTTCTCTGTTTTAGGCATCAGTTTTGCTTTTTGCTGCACTCTTGTTTTTCAAAGTTTTTTTGCTTTTTTCCGTACTCTTGTTTTTCAAATTCTGGATGTGATTCTGATGTACCTATTTTTTTTTTATGAACTCTAATGAAATGTCATTTACGTCTAATCGTTATATCGCCTTTCGCATCTGTCGGGCCTTTTAATTCGCTTCGTTTTTCTTTTCTTAGCGTTTACGAATAGCTTTTTCAGCTGTAATGAATAAAGGCACTCGTGCGGAATTGGGGCATCAGGAAGCGTTCATTACGTCAGTGGGAGCGTGTTCTGCTTCTCTTTGGTGTGCATGAAGCGTTGTCCCGGTATTCCAGGGTGCATTCATTTTGCTATCCTTCGGAGCGTGTATAACGTCCTTTGGATGAGCGTTCGAAGCATCACTCTGGTCCCTATGTGAATGGTCTTTCGGGGCATCACTCTCGATTCTTGTATGGGAGTTGTTAGGTGTTTAACACCGTAACATTTCGACCTAAGAAGAGCGTACGACATGCTTTACCTCTTGTGTGTAGGACGTATTGGTATTGTAAATACCATTTTGTCACTTTACAAGGAGCGTGCTCGACAAGCTGAGCTGTGGCACTACTTGGAGCGCATTAACCCTCTACAGCCACGTAGCATTTAGGCAATTTCAATTAGACTGCAACCTTTTAAAAAAGGCTGTCTATAGCATTTATTATCGGTTCTGTGTAACAAAATGTACATTATACATCCTTCATTGATAAAACTTCTTCAAATGTGCAGCATTCCATGTGTATGAAGATGGTACCCCGTCCAGGTCTACCAATTCGTAAGTCCCATTTGACCAATTTCGTAAAACACGAAATGGTCCTTCCCATCCACATCCAAAGGTTACAGGTGGAGTTGATAGGATTTTTCGCAGTCCTAGATCTCCTTCTTGGAAACTTCTGGTTTTGACTCGCGAATTGTAATACCGAGTGGCATATTGTTTGTATGCTGCATTGCGTATTTCTATCGCCGCTCGTTTCTCTTCAAGAAAATCTTTCTCGATTGCGACGACATCATCATTTTCTTTCTCATTGTACATACAAACTCGCCATGTTGGATTCTGCAATTCCATTGGTACCATTGCTTCAGCACCGTACGCCATCGAGAATGGAGTTTCACCTGTACTTGTTCTAAATGACGTGCGGTATTACCACAACACCTTCGCGAGTTCTTCCAACCAGCTTCTTTTTTTTTCTGTCAATCGGAGTTTTTTTCTAAATGTCCGGTTGATAATTTTGTTGATAGCTTCAACCTGACCATTGGACTGCGGATGATATGGGGTCGAGTAATACTTTTTTATTAGCCAAGTATTACAGAACTCTCGGACTTTCTTTCCGTCAAATTGCGGTCCGTTGTCACTTATGATTGATCGAGATATGCCGAATCTACAAATCAAATTCTTCCAGATAAAATTAATCTTTTTTTCTTGGGTGACTATCACAAGTGATTCAGCTTCGGCCCATTTTGTAAAATAATCCACGGCAACCACTGCGAACCTCACAATTCCTTTCCTAGGTGGGAATGGTCCGATGATGTCGATCCCCATTTGGCGAATGGCCACGAGCTATACACCACCTTCATCTCTTGTGGAGGAACGTGTATGTTAGGTGCGTACATTTGACATTTGCGACATTTCTTTGCAAATGAGATAGCATCTTCTTTCAACGTAGGCCAGTAATATCCTTGCCTCATGGTTTTATGTGCTAATGCTCGTCCTGCTGCATGACTTCCGCATATGCCTTTGTGGGTTTCGTCGAGAATTTCCCATCCTTGCTTCTGTGAGACACATTTGAGTAAGGGTGATGAAAATCCTATTTCGTATAATTGGCCATCAACCATTACGTAACGAGCTGCTTTCTTGACCAGCTGAACAGCTACCCAAGGATCTTCGGGCCATTCACCAGTGGTCAAATATTTCACGAAGCTTGTCCTCCAGTCGTCATCCTCCTCGTCTACCTCCTGACCCCATTCAATGTTTGATTTATTTGATAATCAAAGGTTGAAGGATTGTCGAGCTGGGTGACGACGACCTTTGTTGCCCCCTGGCTGGACGCTAATAGGGCTAGAGCATCGGCTTGTGTATTCTCGAGTCGTGGTATTTGTTCAATATATGCTTGTTAAAACTTTGTTATCAGATGAGCTACTATCTTCTAATATAGAATCATGTGTTCATCTTTAGCCTCGAATTCCCCTCGAACTTGTGATATTATGAGTTGTGAGTTACCGAAAATTTGTAATTTCTTGACTACCATGGCTAACGCAAGCCTGAGCCTGGCTATCAACGCCTCGTACTCTGCTTCATTATTAGTTGCCAGGAAAGCAAATCGAATGGCTGATGTGAATACCTGTCGGTCAGGGCTTATTAAGACCACTCCTGCCCCTGACGCTAGGTTGGTAGATGAACCGTCTATGTACAGGTGCCACAGGTGTTCATAATCTTTTGTCAGTTCCAGTGGATAAGTTAACTCTACAATGAAATTGGCCAGATCTTGTCCCTTTATTGTCGTTCTTGTTGCGTATGTAATGCTAAATTGGCTGATTTCAAGTGACCATTTTAGCAATCTTCCTACTGTATCAGGGCGATGTAGAATTTACCTGAGCGGGAACATTGTGAGTACCTCCACCTAATGATCGTAGAAGTATGGCCGCAACTTACGTGTGCTCATGACCAATGCATATGCGAGTTTCTCCGCCGGAGAATACCAGATTTCAGCTTCATGTAGAGCTTGACTGACATAGTATATCGGGATTGAAATATGCCTTCGGCACGTACCAACACCAAGCTTATCGCTACCTCTGATGCCGTAAGGTAGAGGAATAGCTTTTCGCCAGGCATTGGCTTAGATAAAATTTGTGTGTTACCCATATATTCTTTTATTTGTTCAAATGTCGTCTGGGAATCTTTTGTCCACACAAAATCATCCTTTTTCTTCTTCATGGCCTCAAAGAATGGCCATCACTTATCTCTGGAATGTGAGATAAAGCGATTCAGTGCGGCTAAACATCCTGTAAGGCGTTGAACTTTTTGAACTGAATTAGGAGGCATCATGTCAATAATGGTTTTGACTTTGGTTGGATTCACCTCAACGCCGTGTTGACTAACCAGATGTCCCAGGAACTTTCACGAATAAATTCCAAAGCTGCTTTTCTTCGGGTTAAGTTTCATGTTATAGGCATGGAGTATCTGGAATGTTTGAGAGAGGTGTTCAAGATGGTCTTCCTTGTGTAAGCTTTTTACAACGGTATCATCCACGTAGACTTCGACTGAGTGGCCGATATGTTCGTCAAATATCTTGTTCACCAATCTCTGGTAGGTGGCTCCAGCGTTGATTAAGCCAAATGGCATCCTATCCCAACAACAGAAGTTTTTGTTGGTGTAGAATGCGGTGTGCTCCTAATCGTCAGGATGTAGCGCAATCTGGTGATACCCCGCAAAGGCGTCCATGAAGGTCATAAGTTCATGTCCTGCAGTGTTATCGACCATATGATCTATGTGGGGGGAGTGGAAAGTTGTCTTTTGGACAGGCATCATTCAGATCAGTGAAGTCGATACAAAGTCTCCATGTGTCATTGGGTTTACGAACAAGGACAGGGTTCGCAACCCATTGTGGGCACAATGCTTCGTGTATCAACTTATTATCCAGCAATTTCTTGACTTCCACTGTTAGTGCCTCATACTTTTCAGGACCAAACTTTTGTCTTTTTTGGTGAATTGATCTGTGCACTGGATCAATATTAAGTCGATGACAGGCATGTTCAGTTGGAATGCCGTCATATCTGAATGAGACCATGCGAAAACATTTAGATTATTTTTCAAAAAATCAATCATTCTTGATCTGAATGGTTCAAGTAGTTCAGATCCGATGAAGAGTTCTAAATCTTCTTTGTCTGGATAAGCTTTGATAGGTGTTAACTCTTCCATCGGCGTAGCGCGCTTCCGCTTTTCTTTCCACCTTGGATCTAGAATGGATCCGTCAACGTTTAATTCATCTTCAATCTCCATCAGTTCACAATCAAGCCTAGGTTCGAAATCTTGGCTGAGAAGGTATTCATCTGGGTGTTCGCCCTCGAAGTGCCTTTCAGGCTCTGATACCGCTAGGACTAGTACAGCGGGATTGTGTACGCTCTCTGGTACGTGATCTAGGTTATCGATCTCCATTAGTTCTGCTTCAACTCGGGAAGCAGCCAACATCTCAGGTCCCAGATCAGTACGTACAGTAGGACTTTCAATCGTGTGCACATAAGTTACCGATGGCACATTTTGAAGAAAACATTCTCGGGCTTTCTTTTGATCACCTTTTATTGTACCGACTCCATTTGGTGTTAGGAGTTTTAGACAATAATAGTAAGTCCAACAGGCTGCTTTAAATCCATGCAAAAAGGGTCGACCGAGGAACCTGTTATAGGAGGATGGCTAGTCTACAACGAGAAAATCTACTTGCCTCATAAACCTCCTATCGGGATCATCCGCCGATATAAGTTCAACAAACAGACGTATCGTACCTGTGGGAATAGTAACTGCTTCTCCGAATCCTATAATCCTATTATTACAATTTTCAATGTAGGATTCGAAGTCCCTTATCTGGTCTAGAGTACTTTTAAACAAAATATTCGTATAAGCTCCAGTATCGACCAGTAGTCTGTGAACTCGTGCATTCATTATGTTCGCGCTTATGACCAGAGAATCGTTGTGTGGGGTTATGATTCCTTCCAAGTCCTTTTGTGTGAATGTCAGTTCGGCAGTAGGCTTGGTAGAGGGTCCTACATCGATTTCTTTTATCTGGTCAACAGAGTGAAGTTCGGCTTTTTTCTGCCTTTTCGACGGAGGTGGCCTCCCATCTATACATCCGCCTGCACGGCCGACCTCAGGTTCCATCATTAAAACTTCCCGCACTAGTCCTGGTGGTGGGAGTAGGGCTTGCTGATCTCGCCGGTGCCTCGGACCGGCTCTTTCTTCATCCTCACTTTCGCTGTTGTCTTCATCCGCCCTTTGATCAGGAACACGTGGTCTCTTCCCAGGGGCTCTCTTTTCAAACTCGGACAATTTGCCCTCTTCATAAAACTTCCACAAATGCCTTAACATATCTTGGCATTCACTTGTAAAATGTCCCGTGGCTAGATGATAGGTGAAAAATTTGTTCGTGTTTGTCCTTTACGGATCTACTCTAAGTTTTCATACTGGTGCCAGAACCCCTTTTCCATTGACCACATTGAAAAGTTGGTCAACAGATATGGTTAAGACCTGGTTAAGCCTTTCTGGCAATTCGGCTCCTTCAAAAGATTTCAAATTTCCTGTGGTTGATATCTTCCCCCACTTCTCTTAACTGTCACCTTCGGTGTTTCTTTATTCTCACCCATAGACTTTCTCAATGCTTCTTACGTGGCCACGTATATTCCGGCTTTGTTCCAGAACACTGCATAGGTCTTGGGACATGCAAGTTACATTTCCTTCCACAAATCTGATTCTTTCTTCAGACCTGCCATCGCGGTAATCACCTTTGTATTTTCACTGACTGGCTCTCCTTCCAATAAGATCTTGTCAAACCGTTCGAGGAATTGCTGATCAGATTCCTTAGTTTCTTCGGCAAGATTCGCCAGCCGATGTTTCTGAGTGAAACATGACGCCGCTCCAGAGAAATGTAACAAAAATTCCCTGCTCAGTTGCATGAAAGAGGTTATTGATGCAGGGGGCATCGCGGTAAACCATCAATGTGCATGATATCCAAGTGTGAGAGAAAAATTTCTACACTAGGTCGCATCGGATGCTCCCATAGAAATCATATAATTTGTAAACTTGGATACGTGCACTTTTGGATCTGATTTTCCATCATACAAGTTAGAAGTCAAGAACTGAATCTTTGGCTGAACATGTGCTGAAAGTATTGCTGCAGACAGGGGTGAGGTAGGGATTTGTATTGTTGAGTCGCCTTCCGGGCGCAATGACACTTTGGCCTGAAGGTCTTCAATGACCTTCTTCATTGATCGTAGGATTTCATCCGAAGTCTCTCCACCTGGACTTGGCGGCCGTTCCTCTCGCTCTGGGCGAGGGAAGGCGGATACCCTGTCGCTTGGGTGTGACTTCGTTGGAATCCTACTGGCTTTCTGTACACCTTCTGGGCCAAGCCTCTCCACCACTGCCAACATAGCCTTTCTCGGACTAACAATTATCTCATTTGGTCTGCTTCTGGTACCCTACTCGGAGGCTGAGAAGTCGACATGGGTTGGCCGTGCGACCTATAATCTCGTCGCTCCGCAGGCCTGCTATGTGGGGTTCCATGACTAGATTCATCCTCTATGCTTCGCGCTCTTCCACTTTGCGGTCCCAACACATCACTTATCTTCGGCCCTAAATGATCTGTTACCTTCTGCTTCCCACGTTCCTCACGTCTTTTCCTTTGTTTGCTGTCAGCCTCAATCTCTGGTGGATGCTGATCAGCCCATTGAAAAATGGGTCCTGGCTCAAGCCATGTACCAGAGGGACCGGCTACACCTTGATGCTGCTCTTTCAGCACTTTGCAAAGAGTCGTCACGCATAAGATATCTTCAGGGTTCTGTAAGAATGGGAGCAATTCAGATAATCCTTGCATGTAGTTCTGACCCACTTGAGCTGCCAGAACTCCAGTTTGTTTAGATTGTTGTTTGTTTATTACGACACCCTGAATTGTCCTTGATTGTTCAGGTGCCGGGGCTCTCTGATTTTGCTGATCATTAATCCTGCCGTGAGATGTCACCCTCTATTGAGATACCTCCCGTGACATTTTATGTAATGTCAGCTATTTTTTACCAAGCAGGTTAAGCTGATATGTTAAACAAATAACCAGGCGAGCAGGTGAGCAGGTGGCGAGCAGTTGAGCGGGTAAGCAGGTGGCGAGCAGGTGAGCAGGTTGCGAGCAGGTGAACTAGAGGCGACCAGGTAGTGTTATTTCTTGGGTAAGAGGCGAACAACTTAGTCTCCTTCAAGCAATCTGGAGCCAGCTAGTTTTCCTTCAAGCGAGCAGGCTTCATAACTTCTTCCAGAATCCAAATTTTGCAATTTTCATTCCAGTATCTACAGAATCAAATAAACGGAGGTTCGGGCCCTCCTTCTAGCGCCAATCTATTAATGAAATCTCCACAAAGAAGCTTTTATGTGGCTTACGAGTGCGATTTCACTAACAATCGATTGAATTCAGTTTACCGGAAATACAAAGTTAATAATTCTAGAAGGATTTTGGCAGAGCTTCGCAAAGACAGAGAAAACTTGTTTATTTCTGAAATTGGGGGCCTATTTATAGGCCAATTTACAAGCAGTTGGTGGCATATGTTTTGTCACGCTTCATGAGAACCTTACACGTTTCCCTCACCGTTTATATAAGATAATTACAATGAAAAATCGACTAAAAATAGTGGAATTGAGGCTCTGGCGATAAACTTCAAGACTGGCGAGCAGCTCATTCTACCGGGCGAGCAGGTAGTTGGGCGAGTAGGTGAGTTAACCAGATTGTATGATCTACTCGCCTCCCATGTGCCAAAGCAGGGCGAGCAGGTAGTTGTCCGAGCAGGTGATCTGCTCACCCATCATAAGGATTGTAAGACCTGCTCGCCCCTTATGTGCTTTAGGGCGTGCAGGTGAGCTGCTCGCCTGACTCCATTTTACACTGTTGCTCGGCTATCTCTTGCTTGACGAGAGATTCTTCTTCCTCTCTATTCATTCTCATGAGTTTTGGCTTTATTCGCATCTCCTTTTTGTGATCCCTTCATGCTTGATTAATCGTTTTGGGACACGTCATCTGGTATTCCACTGATTACTTCCTTAAGCACTTGGACTAGATTACTTCATCAATAAGGAGGTACTGAACCTTTTACTGAATGATCAGTAAACTTGTTTGGATGGTTAGGAATTTGCTTAAGGGTTTTGGCAACATCAAAAAGGGGGAAATTATTGGGACAATCTGAGTATTTTGATTAGATCCCAAAACCCCTGCTGATTTGACTAAGTATAGTAGGCAGGATTGTCTAGATCAAGATTAGTCAGGTTAGAATAGTTTTCTATTCATAGGGATTCAGTTCAGGGGGAACGTGTCAAAGACTGAGGACTGTTGGTGTCGACCCAATTATCTGAAGTCAGAAATGGATTCCATCCTAAAGAAGTCAGAGTCAGTCTTGTAGATTGCCTGAACTGAAGCTGAAGTCCGAAGACCTGAAGATCCATCCTGAAGATAGTCCAAAGGTTCCACTGAATTTTGATCCTACTGAGTACTCAAAGCATGCTCAGGAGAGGACTTAGTCAGTGAGGGCAACATAACCTTATTCAGGCTGAGTATCATCTTTTGATACTCATAAGACCTGACTTGGGCTTTGTATCACTTATTGATGCCTGTAAGTCCTAAGCATAAAGGTTACACTTGCTATGGGTAGTTGACATTTATGTTAACATCTGAGACAAAGAGAATGTCAGTGTACTCCAATGAAGACAACATTTATTCTGAGTTAAAGTCAAAAGACTTGGAGTTTAAATGTACGAGGAAGGACGAAGTCACATCGAACAACTAATTGTTTGTACGGAGAGCCAAACGATTATTGGCACGCACGTATGGTGTCAGCGCATCAATTAATGTGGCATTCAATGCGTCTTAGAGTTGTAGGCGGCACGCTAAGAAGTTCCGAATTAAGCACTGGAAAAGGTCAACCAAGTACAACTAGCCTGCAACAACCCTAAATTAGGAAGATTTAGGTGAATCTCCTCCAATGGATCTATTTCAAATCTCACCTATAAATACAGAGGACCTTGCACCCATACAAGGTTACGGGAAATTTCCAAGTGAAGAATTCTCAAGAATCCAAGCTCTCAAAGCATACTTTAAATAACACTCTGCAATTAAGTTTCCCTAGTGTTGTAGTAGGATTCACTCTGTGTTTGCTTAGAAAACGCTCTTCATCCTTAGCATTATTTTGTATTGCTAGAGCTATCACCCTAGTTGGAATCAGAATACCAAACCCCTCAGGTTGTGAGGAAGGTTGGTTAGAAGGATTGGGACTTGTAAAACTACCCAGGGGTTCCTAAGAGAGGAAGGAAGCTACTCGTGGAAGAGGATCACTTCCTGTTAAATCAGGCCGTGGAAGTAGGAGTTGGTTATCTCCGAACCACGTTAAAAAGCCCCTTGTGTGCTGATTTACATTATTGTTCAGGATCATACTGTCATTCATTATAAACTGAGCATTACACTTAAGTTTGAAAAATCAGGAGGAACCAATTCCTCTGACTCTTAATCTTGTGCAGCAGTCTTAACCATCATTTTCTAAGCAAGTCAAAAAACCTATTTTCAGAAACTAAAACGAGTAGAACTTAAGGGCTCACTTTCCACACGCACTGTAGCTTACTGAGATAGTTGTCCAACTGACTAGCTTCTGAGTGGTCAATAGGTTCGTTATCTCTACTGAGCTTCCGAGCACATCACTCATACTCAGCCTATCTGACCCCTTGCTGATCCGTCCCTGCTGCCCCTACGGACCATCAGATTAAGTGAGTATTATCAGGATCTTCCTGATTGTTTGTGTAAGAGCATTTTTCTGAAGAATTCCCCCTATACACTGATTTACTCATTTCGGGACCAACATTGTGGATACAAGATCTCTTGTCAAAATGAAGGAATTTTCACCAATGAAAGGAAGTATGTTAATTATATTCAATATTAACCCTTAATAATTTAAAAATGTTAGAAAAACTGTAAATGAAATAAATAAATTTTTTTCAGTACGTGAGAAAGACAATGCGCGGAGAAGAATTGAATTAGATTCAAACTATCAACCTACCCCTTGTGTTATTCGAACTAAATGCATTGATGTAGATCGAAATAGAAGACGACGTGAAGGTTATTTTATAAGCTTTAACTATTTTGTATTTTTAAATTTGTAAAATAATGAATTTTAAACTAATTTCAACATCGTTTTAGATTTGGACTGCGACAACACATATAGGGGTGTGCTAGCAAAGGGAATGAAGAGGGTTAGGGACAGGAAAAGGAAGAGGGTTGCAGAAGGTAATCAAATTACTTCATATTACTTTCTTAGATGGTATGAGGTTCCATATTAAAACTTAGTCTTTGTATTTTCTTCAATAGAAGAGTGTGATAACGTTAAAGGGAAGAAGAAAGTAGATAATCATTATGATTTGCGTAATGAAAAGACATACAAAGGCAGCCCAGGAAAGAGTCTAATTCTTAGACCAAACAATCCTTTTTGTAATACTACTTGACTATTAGAAGAATGTTTGAAATAAACTCGGATTTCACATTTAATAAAAACTGAATAATTAATGAACAGCTGGGATGAGAGTTAAAAACCCTGTGATTGATGGGGTGTCAGACATGATCAAAAATTATGCAATCGAGTCATGATGAAAGCAAAGGTTCAATAATACATACCAGTCAGTCAGATATCGAAACCTGACTAATACCTCATAAGACAGATCAGGGTGACAAGCCCTGAAATCTGAGTCCTGAACCTAGACTATCATGATCCTGAAAAATTCTCAAACTGATGTCTGTTCCCCCTGAAAGCCATCCATCTTTCTGCAACCTGATCCTGAGTTAGTCAACCCTCCTGCCCACTTTGTTCAATCATGAACTGAGGTTCATACTGAACGATTTACTCCTGGGTCAAGAAGTCCTAACTCTACTATCAGCTCAACAAACCGGGTTTCAGGCAAAGCCTTAGTCAGGATGTCAGCTCTCTGCTTGTCAGTAGGGATCCTCTCCATCCTTATATCCTTCTTCTCAACATGATCTCTTATAAAGTGATGCATAATGTCTACATGCTTACACCTTATGTGTAAGACTGGGTTTTGGGATATGGCAATGGCATTATTATTATCACAATAAATTGGGATATCAGTGGCCTCAACTTGGTAGTCTCTCAGTTGTTGCTTCAACCAAAGGATTTGGGAACAAAAACTGCCTGCCGCCATGTACTCAGCCTCAGTAGTAGACGTTGCAACACTGGTTTGCTCCTTAGAAAACCAAGAGATCAGTTTGCTCCCTAGAAATTGACATGTTCCTGTAGTTGATTTTCTATCCAGTCTATAGCCTCCATAATCTGCATCTGAATAACCTGTCAGTTCTAGGTTGTCATAAGAGGGATACCAAAGTCCTAAATTGACTGTACCCTTCAAGTATTTCAGTATCTCTTTGGCACTCTCTAAATGACTCTTCTTCGGATCAGACTGATACCTTGCACAAACTCCAACTGCATAAGTGATGTCAGGACGACTTGCAGTCATGTACAATAAAGATCCAATCAATGCCCTATATTCAGTCTGATTCACTGAGGTCCCCTCCTTGTCAGGATCCATCTTCTCATTTGTGTTCATGGGAATACGTGAGACTTTGCTGGACTGAACTCCAAACTTCTGAATCAAGTCCCTCGCATACTTGGACTGATTTATGAAGATTCCGGAGTTAGTTTGCCTGACCTGAAGACCTAAAAAGAAGTTCATCTCTCCCATCATTGACATCTCAAACTTCCACGTCATCAGCTTTGAGAATTTCTCACAAAGCTTCAGGTTAGGTGATACAAATATTATGTCATCCACATAAATCTGAACCAAGAGAATGTCTTCCCCTTCGGATATCCTAAAAAGGGTCCTGTCCACTGTTCCTTTCACGAACCTGTGGTCTATCAGGAACTGGGAAAGTGTATCATACCAAGCCCTAGGGGCTTGCTTCTGGCCATAAAGAGCTTTCTTCAGGTGTTACACCTTATTACCAACTTCGAACCCTGGAGGTTGTTCCACATAAACCTCCTCGTTCAGTACACCATTCAGAAAAGCACTCTTCACGTCCATCTGATACACTTTGAACTTCTTGAATGTTGCATAAGCCAAGAACAACCTGATTGCTTCCAATCTTGCAACTGGGGCAAAGGTCTCATCATAGTCTATCCCTTCGGCCTGAGAGTAACCCTTAGCCACTAGTCTGGCCTTGTTCCTGACAACAATATTCTTCTCATCCCTCTTGTTCTTGAAGATACACTTGGTGCCAATAACATGTTGACGCCTAGGTCTCTCAACTAACTCCCAAACATGATTCCGCTCAAACTGATTGAGCTTATCCTGCATGGCTAGGATCCAGTTGGGGTCAGCAAGAGCTTCTTCTATGCTCTTAGGTTCCTGATCAGACAGGAAATAACAAAACATAGCGCTCTCACCAAAGGAAAACCTTGTCCTGACCCCCTCATTGACATCACCAATGATGTTAGCCAATGAGTGAACATCTAGCCACCGTCTCCTACTGACGGTTGCACTGGGAGCTGCTGACGTTGCCTCGCCTGATCCTGAAACGTTAGTCTCGACAATAATAGGCAAAGAGGAAGAACGAGTAAGAACAGGGGACACTGAGTCATTCCCTGAGGGTTGTCCAATATCAGGGACATTGGTTCCCCTTACAGAGTTGGACTCAGTAACTGTTTCAGGTGCAGAAGCATCATCACCGACAGTACATACCTCAGGTTGAGTCTGAGACTCAACATTCTCTGAGGCTGGGGCTTGCTGAGGGTTGGCCTGAGGTCCATCCTGATCGTCATCATCATCCCATCCCTTGGGAGCATTCACAAATTTGACCTTGAACTCAGGATTCTTCAGGCTCAGTCTCGTCATCCTCTTGGTAACGCCCTCAGTGTCAGGACTCAGAACCTGTTTTCTACGCACTGATGCAGTCTCATCAAACACAACATGAGGTGTTTCCTCCACACAAAGTGTCCGACAGTTATACACCCTGAAAGTTTTGCTGACTGAGGAGTATCCTAAGAAAACTCCCTCATCAGACTTGCTATCAAAGGCTTTAAGCTGGCCTTTCCCATTTTTCAGGATAAAACACTTACACCCAAAAATATGGAAATAGGAGATGCGAGGCTTCCTTTTGTTCCACGTTTCATAAGGTGTCTGAGCATGTTGTTAGTTCAGTATAGATCGGTTTTGAGTGTAGCAAGCAGTGTTGATTGCTTCAGCCCAGTACTTCTTGGGCAGTCCTAACTCAGCCAACATGGTCCTGGCAGCTTCCTTCAGGGTCCGGTTACTTCTTTCAGCTACCCCATTCTACTGAGGGGTCCTGGCAGTAGAAGTCTCATGAGCAATACAAGGGTTAGTACAAAAATCAGTTATAATAGAGTTAATAAACTCCGTTCCCCAATCTGATCTGATCCTGACGATGCTCTGACCCTGTTCAGTAGTTAATTTCTTGAGTAACTCAGGAAGCTTGACCTGAGTCTCCTTCTTGTTCAGCAAGAAAATAACCCATGTGTACTTGGAATAATCATCAACAACAATAAAGGTATTTTTCCTACCATTCATGCTGACAGGAGTAATTGGACCAAAGAGGTCCATGTGCAGGAGCTGAAGCACTCTGTCAGTTGAGAAGGCATCTTTCTCCTTGAATGAAGCTTTGGTTTGCTTCCCTTCCTGACATGCTCCGCACACGTGGTCTTTATTAAAAACTTCATTAGGTAGACCCTCTACAAGAGAAAGTCGAGAGATTTAGTTTATAATCTTGAAGTTTAAGTGACTCAGGCGTTTATACCAAAGCCAACTGAGCTCTTATCGACCAAACAAGTTTCAGGAGAGCTGCTCTTAAAATAAGCAAAATAAACGTTGCCTCTCCTGACACCTGTTATAAGAACCTGCAGTGTAGATTTGTCTTTCACAAGGCATATGTTAGATGTAAACTCTACACTATATCCACGGTAACAAAACTGACTGACCGAAAGCAGGTTATGCCTAAGACCCTCAACATAGGATACATTAAGCACTCACACAGAACCAACAACAAGGGTACCGAATCCTCTGGTGCAACCTTTAGAGTTATCACAAAGGTTACCTGTGGGCCTTCCTGAGCTACAAAGTCCTGAAGGAGATTATGAAATCCGGTCATGTGCCTGGAACACCCTGACTCCAAGTACCATTTCTTCATCAGATCCTCCTTCCTCTTCTTGTAGCCCGCAGCGACCTGAAAAGAATCAGGCCTCAGGTACCCATCTCGTATTGGGTCCTACAGTGTCAGCCATACCCTTCGGGATCCAGATTTTTTTAACAATTCTGATGGCATTACAAGTGTAAACCTGTCTTCCTAAAATATCAACATACACAGTCCTCTTCTTCCTTTGTGCTTGGGAAGTTGAGGGTGTATGTGTGTCAGCCTGAGGTTCAGGAGCCCTGGATTGGTTCTTGGGGGCGGGCCTCCTGTTCCTCCTTGGCCTGGGTGCGTTGAGCTGAGGTCTGTCTTGGGCAGGAGCAGCTCGGGCCTGACCTCTAGGCACTTGTGGTCTGGCCTGAGTGTTATGGGAGTCAGGTCTCCGTCGCCCTTCAGAGGCCACCTGGTTTGTCCTTCTCCTATGAGGATTAGAACGCTCCTGATGGGCTCTGTGCCCTGTCTGAGGCCTCTGGACCTCAGTATTCATTGGTCTTGCCTGAGGCCTCCTCTGACCAGAGTTCCTTCCACCCTGAGCATTCTGATGTCTATCCTGAGAAGTGCTGGGGGCAGAGTTCTTTCCAGCCTGAGGGTTCCTAGGTTGAGCCTTGGAGTTCCCTTGGTCCTTCTTCCTCGGCTTAGGATGAGGAGCTTTGGCCTTTCCCTTAGGTTTTGGCCTTTGTTCCTTAGTCCTTTGCCTGACAGGTTCAGGCATTTTCTCCTTCCCTTTGCCTTTGTCCTGACGAGCAACACTAGGGCCCTTGTCATCAGTTTGGGCAAGGACAAATCTTTTCTGAGAGTTGCTCCCTGAAGCACCGCTCTTTTTCTTGCCCTTTGGGTCATTAGAGGCATCATAGCCTAACCCAGCTTTGGCGCCATCAGTAAGCTAAGAGAAACTTGTTAACTCATCAACCATTTGGGAAGATGTGTGTAACTTCTTCAGCTTTTCCTCTAGGCGCACATTTTCTCTTTTCAGGGCCTCAAGCTCAGTGGGGTATTGAAGCACTTGCTTCAGATGAGCATTCTCTTTTGAGATCAGCTCAAGATCCCAAGCAGTTTGCTCAGCACTAAGGCGAGCTTGCCACTCAGTTACGAACAGCCCTCTCAGAGCAATTCAATTAATCATCTGTTGTTCCTGAGCAAGGAACAAATCGGTGTCACGAGTCTCAATCAATGAGCTGATTACACCATTCAGTCTTTCAACCGCCACTGGAGTCTCATCATGCCTATTCCGAGCATGAAGCAACTCCTCCTGGAGGTTTACTAATCTGAGGGCTTCCTCAGTATCTCTCAATCTGAGAGACTCAGTTAACCGTTCATTCTCCCCACTCAGTTGTGCATTCACATCCACTGTGTGAATATGAGTCTCCTGCGGCCTTGAGAAATCAACCATCAATTGCTCTACGGCGAGCTGAAGGTCGAGATCCCTTGCAGAGTCTGAGGTAAGCTCAGCTGCGTGATCAGAAGAAGAGGCAGAAGAACATACCTCATCATCTGCCATCAGGCAGAGATCATCATACTCCTCATCGGAGAAGAGTTCAGGGGATTGGCGTCATGGGCCATCTGAACCTGAGGAATCCTCAACAACCAAAGCTCTCCGATCTGATGCCCTGAGATCTCTCTTTGCTCTCCGATCTTCTCTATCGCGAGCACTGAGCTCCGGACAATCATATTGATAATGCCCGGTCTTCTTGTAATGGTAACACTGATCTACATCAGAAATACCCAATTTGTCAGTGTACCTTTTATCTGACGACTCCCTCCTGCTCCCTGATGATCGTTCAGGCTTGGAGCTGGATCTTTTGGGCTCAGTGTCGTCTGTCCTTCTGGAGCTTTTCTCATCTCTGCGCCGCTCAGGCTCGTCTCTCTCTCTACTGGAATCTGAACCCCTCATCTCTTCCCTCTGGGGGCTCGATCTCCTGGGGCTGGAATACCTGCGATCACGGGTGTCAGTATAAAATTTCTTATACCTGCCGAATCAAGAGTTCACCTTCTCGAAATGCCGCACCATCAGGCTATACTCCAGGGCTAGCTCGTCCTTGTTCATATCCTTCAGTGATTTCGAGCCAGATCCAGCCTCAGGCTCAGGAGTAGCTTTAAGAGCCACGCTCATTTCCTTCTCAGGTGTCTTCTCCTCAGTCATATATCCTCACTAGCAACACCCCTCGTCTTCCTCTTATCCAGGTCAAATTCCAGAGCCTTTAACTCTGAGAAAAGATGAGAGTAAGGAATTTTAGTGAGATCCTGAGTGTTCTTCAACAAGATCACTCCTGTGTCCCATCTTTCAGGGAGACAGTTCAGGATTTTTGATGACACCTCCCTCTTGGGAAAGTCCTTCCCAAGGGTTGCTAGCTCGTTCATCATCTTAATGAACCGAGCTTCTATCTGATCGATGGTCTCTCCTTCCAACATCCGGAAGGCCTCAAACTTCCTGATACCAAGATCATATTTGTTCTCCTTGATCTTCTCTGAGCCCTCACTCATCTCCTTCAGAGCATCCCAGATCTCTTTTGCGATTTTCAGATGCATGAGCCTGACCGAATTCTCGTAAGAAACAGTGTGGAGTATAATGTTCTTCGCAACATTATCCAGTCCGATTTGCTTAATCTGATCAGCAGTAAGCGCGGACCTCTCCACATGCTCATATCTGGCAGCCAGAACAGGGACATTACCAGCTACATGCCAGGTGGTCTGTAGAATCCTCATGAATCTGATAGGACCATGCTCAATTACCTGTGGCATCTGATCATGGATGGAGTAGAGATGTGCAAGGACCCTGAATTTCCAATAGTCATAGTTATCAATAGAGAACTCAGGAAGATTGCTCTCAAGGCGCTTAGAACCAGATGCCATGATATACAAGTTTTCAGAAACAAGATCTGTTCAGTTGACCACCAAAAGTTTCTCCTCAGAAAATGTTGGTAAACAAAGTCAGTTGTCTTTTGAACCACTGCTCTGATACCACTTGTTGGTCCCGAAAGGAGTATAAATCAGTGTATGGGGGGAATACACTGATGTCAGATTTTTCCGAAATCTCAGAAAATGCTCCTTCAGACTTAGTCAGGAAGCTCCTGCAATGTTCAGTTAAACTGATGGTCCTCAGGGGCAGCAGGGACGGATCAGCAACGAACCAAATAGGCTAAGTCAGAGTTGTGCTCTCAGAAGCTCAGTAGAGATAACAAACCTACTGACCGCTCGGAAGCTAGTCAACTGGACTACTATCTCAGTAAGCTCAGTTTAGTGCGGAATGTGAGTCCTTAAGTTTTTACTCGTTTTAGTTCCTGAAAAATTATTAGTTTGCTTAGGGAAAATGTGGTTAAGGCTGGTGCACAATTTTACTGATCAGGATGAAGGATCAATCCTGATGGTTTTCAAAACAATGCAAGTATACATCATTTTAATATGAATGACAGTTATGATCCTGAGCAAATAGTAAATCAGCACACAAGGGTCTTTTAAACGTGGTTCGGAGATAACCAAGTCCTACGTCCACAACCTGATTTAATAGGAAGCTGTCCTCAAAACCCTGAGGATAGGTACTTAGATTTTACGTGCCAAGGGACTCGAATAGCCAACTTCCTCTCTTAGGAACTGACCCCTGGGCGTTTTACAAGTCCTAGTCCTTCCTACCAACCAACTTACAACCTGAGGGATTTGGTATTTACGTTTTCAAACTATTGAGTATTGATCCCTCTAACAAATCAGTTCTAAGGATGGGATCAATACTCTAAGCAAAATACAGAAAATATTCCTACTACAACACTAGGGAAATTTAAAGTTTCAGAGTGATGTTCAAGGTATGCTTTGAGTGCTTGGAATCTTGAGAGCTTTCTCTTGGAAATTTCCCGTTAGCCTTGAATGGGAGCAAGGCCTTCTGTATTTATGGGGAGGTTTGAAATAGATCCGTTGGAGGAGATTCGTTTCAAACCTTCCTATTTTAGGGTAGGTGCAGGTTTGGTTGTCCTTGTCTGACAAAACCCATACCTAGTATGGCAAAGATACGATCCGCCGCCTGCACCTCTGAGAAGCATTAAATGCGCTCAGTCTCTGTACATACGTGTCGCCTTCTTACTAGTTTCTTCTTCAACGGCTAGTTTGTCGGCATTGACTTTTCTGATCCTCATACATTTATAACTCTGAGTCCCTCGTTCTTTAATCAGAATAAATGTTTGTCCTATGTTGGAGACTCTGACATTCTTTCTGCTTCCTCAGACTTCCATTTACACGTGCAACCTTTGGGTCTCAGGACTTACTAGTATCAGGTTAACTGATACTATGTCCAAGTCAGGACTTATGAACATCAGTAAGACATTCAGCCTGATCAAGGTTACTTGTGCCCTCATTGATAGAGACTTCCCTGAGCATGCTTAGTCTACTCAGTTCTGTCAGGATCAATGGTCTTCTTCAGGATGGTTCTTTGCAGCTTCAGGAGTCTTTCTAGGTTTTTTAGGTTGCAGCTTCAGGTTGATCATCTTCAGGACGATCAATCCTTCAGGGTTGGAGATGCTTCAAACTTCAGACTTCAGGGACGTCACCATTAGTCTTCAATCTTCAAAACGTTCCCTCTGAACTGAATACCTGTCAATAGAAAAAATCTATTCTAACCTAACTATCCTGAAACTTACATCCTGATGAACTATACTTAGGCAAATTCATCAAGGGGTTTTGGGATCTAATCAATACACTCAACTTGTCCCACCATAACATGTTTTTCTGGGTGATATTCAGGTAGACAGAAAAGTGTTAAAATCCACTTCGACAGAGGATAAATGTATGTGTTTGAAAGAGCTATTTAGACAAACAGAGATAAATGATGATATTTGCAAAAAGTTTAAAGCATATTGTTTAGATTTGGAACATGATGGAGATGAGAAGGAGGACTGCAGCCCAAAGACAGAATGTGATAAAAGAGAACTAGTGCTGAAAAAGAAAGATCATGAAATGCATAAAGATTGTGAAAAGAGCTTTGTCACTCCAAGAAGTCAAAGACATGAGTCATCTCCATTAATTAATAGACAGGAAGAGAACAGATTCAAGGCTGGCACATCAGGTTATAAAGAAGTAGCAGAAGATGGGATGCCCAGTAGTAGTTTCATACCTATGCCATTCGGGGCTAACGTAGCTGCATAAGCTAGAACGATACAGGGGACGAAACTTTGTGATGATAAGATGGTTGTATTCTTGTAAAAGAAATTGTTATATTAGAAACCTTTTCATCAATTAAATTTTTAAACTTATCTTTGAAGTTGATTTCCAATTTTGCAGATGTTGGTTTAGGGACAAGCCCAAATCAACAAACGTTGATGAAATCACCTGAAGATATTTCTCCTAGTTTTTGCCTTGAACTATCCCAATTCAAAGAGGAAACTACCAAAATTATAAGGAATATTGCATGTCAATATTCGAAAAATGATGATAGTGGTCCGCCTGTGAGCCTGGATGGTTCTATTTCAGAGGGTGAGGACAAAGTTAAGAACAGGGCTGATGATGAAGCTGTTACAACTGGATTGTACAATGTTCGTTTCATCCTTGAAGCTGATTTGGAAAGAAAAAATCATGATGTTGACAGTGCTAAGGAAAAGTATGAAGTGGAAATGCAGATGAAAGAAGAGAAGATAGTGGAATTGACATTGCTGATGAAGGTGAAGGACGATGCATATGAGAAACTTCAATGCGAAGTAGTTAGGATAAAGCTTCAACTCAGCACTGCAGAAGAACAGTTTCAAACAAATATGAAGATGAAGGAGGATGAGATGCTTCAAATGAAGTTGCAAAATGAAGAATTACAACTCAAGGTTGAGGAGCTCTCAGTTCCTAGTGCAACACAGATATATTTCGACCAACGAAACCTGGATCTAGTTGATGCATTTCAGAAGGTACATCATCTGGAAAGAGAGAATGAAGACTTGAAGAAGATGAATGAGTACATAAAGAAAATGATTGCTGAAAATGTGTAATACATTGAGAGAGACAAGCAAGCACAAGAGGAACTGGAGCGGAAGAAAGAACTTGGAGAAGTGAAGAAAGACCAGTATGTAGAGTATCTGCATATTGGAGGAAAAGAGAAGGAAGAAGTTAAGGTCGAGATTGAAACCAAGAATAGTGATTTGCATATTAATAGGGCCGCAGCCGACAAAAAACAACAAGGCGTAGTGGAGGTCGTTAATTTAGAGACTGAACCAGTAAAACATTGCGAAGGAAATGAAGAATTGGAGATAACACCATGTGCAAAGGATAACAAGCAATCAAAAAATCCACAGCCAAGCACCCTAATTAGGAGGGTCAAAAAACGTACTGAAAATGAAGATTGGAAGGGTGTAAAATTGACTCCACAGCTTGCAACTCCTGAGCTGACAAAGGGACATGTAGGAGTGGTGTGCATTGAAGAACAATATTTGATGATTTGCCAGCAAAAAGGAGGGTGCAAAACAAGTCATTGCATGGGTTAGATACATCTTGTATTACTGTGAAGAAAATGGATAAGGAGGATGTGGATTATTTTGAGCAACTACTACGCACACGTGGTCCTGGGTACGTAACTTTGCAAATTACTTGTAATTACATACCTATATATAGGTTTATAAAAATAATTATGATTTTTTAAGGCATTTGATGTAGGATGGGGAGCAAGCTCTGGCTGTTATAACTCTTCAGTCCATAATTGATATCCTTTATCATGATAGATTATCAGATGTTGTAAGTTTTTTCAATTCTACAAAAAATGTGTGTGCTGTCATTTGTCTATGGTGTATTGAATTATGAATTCTTTTTATATTAGGTTATAGATGGTTGGTTGGATCTTGTCCAGATGTGTATTGAGTGGATGTGCCATTTTCAAAATATATACAGCAAGTTGTTGGGTAACGAATTTTAAATTATTTCTTATAATCTGCTTTCCATTGTAAATTGAACTTGTGTGCAAAACTAGGGGTTGATTAAAGATGGTGGTGTTAACAACTGTGGTGCGCTGCAATCATTAATTAACAATCGTTTAGAAGAGTCAATAAATAAGGAAGTTTTACTTTTTTCCATGTTGGGTGGGGACTGGATGTTCGCGTGTAAGAGGTTTGGAGGATCATTGGACACTTTTAAAATTCAATGTGTGGAAGTGTGAATGGAAATTCTACAACTCAATGCGTCTAAGGGGGCGTGGGATAGTGGATCAACATTTAAAACAATGTTTGGTTGGGGTAAAAATCTTGACAAATCAAAACCAATAATATAATTTTCTTTCTTTATATTCTCGTATGTTTACGATAATTTTTCGTGTAATATTACAGGTGAATTATGTTGACAGCAAGCTGCGTGAGATATACAAAAGATGCAGGCCTACACATTGTTTCTTGAAGACTGCATTGGTGGAACCTGAATTTGAGGAATGTCTTCAGCAAGCACCTTCTACAGTTGATTGTGGTGTTATAGTGTGTTATCACATTGAGAAGTTTTAGACAAGTAAACCAGCTCGAAAAGGGGAATACAATGAGATATCAGCTGGAAATTATCATGCTCGTATGGTGAAATGGTTTGTTTATCCAAGTAATGTGAAGTCATAGTTGTATATGTATTGAAATTAGAAAACATTCAATCTAATTTTTTTGGGAAGTTATTTAGATACCATGCTTTTTTGCCGTAAATGGTTGGCCTTTTCGATAGTGTTTTGTATATGTTGCCTAGTTGGTTTTTGTGTAGTTAACAAGCCTTAGATGATTGGGCTTATGGATGGTGTTTTATATATGTTAACTAGCTAATTTTTGTGCAGTTTAACAAGCCCTATCTGTAAAACAATGGATTGAAATGAATGGTTCTCATTTTAGTGTTAAAATGTGTATTTTTATTATTTTTGCAAGTGTGTTGGATGGATTTTTTGCTAAGTAATATCAATAATTCCTAAATCTAGAGTTACACGGCCCATCTACAAAAACTTGGTGGGGCAGGTGGGTTTGTGTTAACAACACAAAGGGTAAATTTTTGGAAGGTGAACTGTTTGGGCCTGTGTGCAAATGCGGACACACATGAAATTGGGCCGTGTGCAGAAGCACCAGTGTGCAGTTAGGCCATGTGCATTTTTTTAATGTACAAGGCCTATGTGCAAAATTTTAATGGGTAGTTGGGTTTGTATCAATAACCCTAAGGGTATTTTTTTAAGGTGGCCTGTTGGGCCATTTGTGCAAATGAGAACACACGTGCAATTGGGCCGTGTGTAAAAATTCCATGTGTAGTTGGGCCATGTGCAGATTTTTTATGTGCAAGGCCCCAACTTATGGTGATTTTTTTTAAATAATACATATATTAAAAATTAATATATTTATTCTTAAATATTTATTATATTATTATAAAAAATAGATCATTTTGGAATTGCTATTACATATTTAGACATATATAATAAAATAAAAAAATAACTTAATGGGCTTGGCCTTGCACAGGTAGGCCTTGCACAGGCCCAAATATGCACAAAAGTAAGTTTAATAATGTTGGGTCCTGTGTGGAAATGGGTATTGTGCATATTAGGCCTTCTGCAATAGGGGGGAGTGCAATATGGCGTTCATGCACATATAAAAAACATATTTTATTTTAAAAAATAGTCATGATAAAATGCAAAAAAAAATTAAATGAACAAATAACTATGTGGATTTTTGTAATGTAATTTTTATATCATAAGCATAATATTATTAAAAACTGCTATGCTTTATTAAAAACTGCACTGGTGGACTCTTGCACACGGCCCAAATGTGGACGGGAGGTGGTTTGCCAATATGCAAATTTTAACACTTTTTTATTTATTTATTAAGTATGTTATTATCTGTAAATGGTATTGTCTTGCAAACAGATCCGTGACCAAGATGGGCCTTGGTTGTCATTTTTTTATATAATACATATTATTAAGTATATTAAATATATTACAAATTTTATGCACAATACAAAATATTAAATATATGTTTCTTAAATATTCAATATATTACTATAAAATAATTGATCATTTTAAATATTTAAACATATTAATATAATTTTACCTAATTAATAATGGTCTTACCTATTAATAATTATATTATAAATAATTGATAAACCTGGGTCCTGTGAGAAAATGGGTCTTGTGCATATTGGGCATTGTGCAATAGGGGTGAGTGCAATATGGCTTTCATGCACATATAAAAAACATATTTTATTTTAAAAAATAGTCTTTATGAAATGTAAAAACAAAATTAAATGGACTAATAACTATGTGGATTTTTGTAATGTAATTTTTATGTGATAAACATAATATTATTAAAAACTGCTAGGCCTTACTTTAATATATTACACTTTTTTATCCTTTTTAATTTTATGAATATTATTAAAAAATATGCTATATCATTGTCAAATGCTATATAATATATTTTTGAACCATAGAATTATTACTCCTTTGAATCTATAAGAATATTCACCACAAGATGATCCAACATTTTGAAAAAAAAAAATTTACTTTATATATAAAACTATTATTCAAGAATTTGCCATATTTAGTAGTCTACAATTTGTGTGGGATGTCCAAATAAAAAAGTGTTCCCATTCATATGGGACAAGGGGGATTATTTTAGGTTTTAACAAAATTAATTAACAAAACAATTAGTATTTTGCAGATGTACATTTAACATTATTTAAAAGCCAAGACAAATAGGTGTAATGTCAAATGACTAATTGTTACCCGCCATTTGTGTTATTACAGATTTATTTAAAAAGAATGTGTAAAAACCAACCAATAAGAAAGTTAGTTTAGAGTGTATGTTTATGCCTTTTCATATATGGCATTAATAAGAAACTGACTGATTTACATTGATTAGACATATTGGATGATTAACTCGAAATTAACACCCGTAATTCACAGAGCAAAGAGAAAGAAACACAAACACAAATACTAGAATCACACACAACCACATTCCTCCCAAAAGAGAGAGAGTTACAGAAAAAGCTCGTTTCCATGGATTTGTCAAGAGAAACACGAAAAGCAAATTGTTTGTTTAGGCGAAGGATTCTTCACATCATCCCAGATGATGTGGTGGAAGCCTTTTTCTAAAAACTTCGAGTCAGCCTTCTTGGTGGACTGAAATGTGAGTGCAGGAGGTTCATAAAATCTCTTTTCAAGCCCTGACTTTTTTTATGTTCATGAAGCCCAAATGAAAAAGTAACTTAAACTTGTGATGTTGAGGGGAGGAGAGTTTGGCATTTTCCCCATGGATTACAGGGCCCTTGAACTTGGCGAGATCAAGAACTGCCAAATCTAATCTGAGATGTCAGATCCAAGACAGGTGATGGCTTCGTGGAGAGGGGTGGCCTTGATCGCAACTTGAACTGTAATGCCCAGCTTAAATAAGTCATTTTTAGTTTAAGTAGTAGTTTTGAACTTGTTCGATTACGTTTTAATTTTGGTCCTTTATGTTCTTTGAGGCTTTTAAAAGTTTGTGGACTAATTTTGAGGTAGAGTCAATTAAGTATATTAAAATTGTTAATTTGATTTTTGGGCATGTTAGAATTATTTTGGACCCCTTACTAAGTTATGGGATTTAGAATTTAATTTGGATATATATTAAGTTTTATTTAATTATTTATTTATTTTGAGGATAAGATTTAATTCTTTGACTTCTTTTTAGGATTTAAGTATTCAATTATATATATACGGATTAAATAAGGGGTTAAGGTTTTTATTTATTTATTTAAGTGATTATGGAATATTAGGTGTAAATTAATTTTTAAGATAAATTTATCTTTTAAGGAGTTAGATATTTTCGGGCAAAGTGGATTCAAAATTTCAGCGATTATGATCAATATCTTGGGGAATAAGTTAGAATAGGTCATCGGTCATCCAACTCTCATCTTCAAAAACCATCATCAGAATTAGAAAGTGAATATTTTTCGGAATATTTTTGAGGTGTATGTACATTTACACATGATTAAATTCCCTATCTTCAAAAAATTCAAAACTTCCGATAACTTTGAGAGAGGAAAATAGTAGTTTCAATTTCTTCCTTCGGGAAGAGGCCCTTCGTCAAGTTTGAAAATTTCTTCTTCACGTCAGTTTTGTGCAGCAGGTCTAGGAATCAATTCAAAGGTAAGTTCTTCCTTAATAGTCCTTTTATTGTTTGAGTCTTCAGTCGGCAACTTTCTTTTCCCAACTTCCGTTGTCGATTTGAGTTCATCCCTAATGTTTGGTACTACCATATGCTTAAGGTTGAAAGGGTAGAGCAGTTCGACGAAAGAGCACCATAACAAATATTTACAGCGACTTTTCATCAAAGTTTTGAAAACAAAAGGTGGGGTTTAAATACAAAGGTGAATGGTATGAGTTCTTATCTTAATTTGGGTTGAGATAATTACCTTCCATGAAATTTTATGAGGTTTACGAAGAGGAACGGTGATACCGTATCCTATACGAGAGGAACGATATTTATCGTATCCTAGAATGTATTACGAGGTTAATGGGTATGCGAAATGTGTTATGTCCTTGAATTAATTTGAGAACTCTAACCCTACTGAGTGATTGTTTCAATTACTCACCCCGTTAAATTTTATATTTTTTGCAGGATACGACGATGAGTGATCGCAGAGGCGTGGTGGTGGGAGGGAAAAAGGGAAAAGATAGGAAGGAACTGAGAAGTCGTATGTAAGTGCTGGATTATTTGATAAGTATTTCATGTTGCATGTTTGCTTTTTAAGTATTTCCTGGAATTTATGGACCAGTAGCTTAGTAGGGTTTAATGGCTTTAATTTGAACTTTCTGGACATTGATTAAGCTTAGTTTTATGGAAAGGATATTTGTGGATTGAACGTTCATTTGTTTTATGTGGAATTCATGTTTATTTGGTATTTTTTTATATATATGGTAGAGTTACAAACTGAATTTATGTATGCAAAGTACCTCTCAAGGTTGGATGGTCAGTAGCACAGAAAGTCATTTTCCTCAGTTTTCTTTTTATGTGATATGTTTGCTTTTATAATGTGGGTTTTGGAATATAATAGAATCAATTAGGATTATTTATTTATTCATTTATTATTATTTTATTTTCTCTACTACAGTTAACGAAAATGCATGTTTTGTGGTATGGAT
>JAPKLY010001598.1:0-39593 GCA_026898435.1 Prunella vulgaris
GGCTAGTTGACTTTCAGACATTTGTCCTTCCTCGTACATTCAATACTTTGAGTCTCTTGTTAATAACTCAGTCTGAATGTTTGTCTTATTGGAGTCTTACTGACATTCTCTTTGTCTCTTGTCCCATAGCATAAATAACCTTTTTGCCTTGGACTTACATGGTTCAGGTGATCTGAACTAATGCCCGAGTCAGGTCTTATGTGCATTCAGCACAGCCTAATAGATTATTCAGCCCAGTATGTGTAACCTTTTTACTTTGGACTTACATGGTTCAGATAAACGGAACCAAGGCCTAAGTCAGGTCTTAAGTACATTCAGCACAGCCTGATAGGTTACACTTACTCTTCACTGACTAAGTTCTGTCCTGAGTATGCTTAGTGTACTCAGTAGAAACATCAGCCAATGGTACTTCAGGATTGACTTCAGGACGGATTAACAGGCTTCGATCTTCAGCTTCAGACCAGGCAATCTACAGCAAGACTGACTGACTCCTTCAGGATGGATTACACTTCAGACTTCAGTAAATTGGGTCGACTCCAATATTCTTCAGTCTTCAGCAAGTTCCTCCTGTACTGAATTCCTAACCTAACTATCCTGAACTATTTGATCCTAAACAACTATACTTAGGCAGATTCATCAGGGGTTTTGGGATCTAATCAAAATACTCAGATTGTCCCAACATATCGTGACTATTATTTCGTCATAAAAATGATACACATTGTGACGTATTTATTTCATCGTGAAATAATTCATTTTATTATCAATTAATTTGAATTTATATATATATATATTAAATTAGTAAAAATACTAAATAATAAATATTACAAACAAAAACTAAATTAATTAAAGATAAAAAAAATTAATTTGCATTAATAAAAAAACTCGTTCAAGCAATTAGAAAGCGCGCAATCAACAATCTTTGTTATCAATATTACATGAAACAATAAACTAAAAAAACTGAAGTCTTATATGTCTCCAAAACTAATTTCCATGTCATTATTCCTTTTTACACTTCAAACGACGATGATGAAATCTTCTCCTCTGTAGATATCACCTATTAAAAAATATCATATCGGATGAATTTATAAGAAAGCTTAACTCCGTAAAGTATCAAGAAAACGATAATCCTAAACTTTAAATTCACAAATACACTTACCATTCAAGAATGCATTGAAGGTGGAAATCATGCTTGCAGCTTGTAACCTACACGATAAACGATATCCCCAACATTAAGAAACAGCAAACGGAAATCTATATTTTCACTTCACCGTGGAAGTATCACTATCAGAAAAGCCCTCAAGGCATATGCTAAATATGGAGCTTCACTGACACACAAGATCTAAGATTGTGTAAAAGAATATTAGATAATGAAAGTATCACAATCACCATAATTGATTGGATCAGTTAAACAAGAATCCCAAGCAGTTGATGAATCCAGAAGATAAAAGGAAAAAAAACAAAAATACATAACTGTTCACAAAAATCAAAACCATCAATCCCAAATTCCACTCAAGTTAACACAGAATGACATAGCTTTACACACTAGCATGAAATAATTTCAGCTATACTAAATCTCAGATCTCACAGTAATTCCTTCACATAATCAACATCTAAGATTGAGTAAATGATTTAGCATCCAAATCTAAGGCATTAGGGGTCAAAACAGCAGCATGGTTGGGTTCAGAAATCATCCCCAAATTCAGACAAGAAGAACCATTAACAGGTTGTTTAAATTTATAAAATGTAAAATCTTAATTTAGGGATTTGTTTGTGATAATATCTATATATAATATTAATTTATGGCATAAAAATAAAATTAAGATTTGTTTAAATAATCATCATAAAATATCTCCACAATTCAAAATCAGGTTGATTATGCCATAAATTAATATAATATATAATATAAACAACCTTATGATATAAACAACCTGCTAATATTCTGATTTGTTTAAATCATCCCCAACATTCAACATAAATTTAAACAACTTTCTTCCCAAACAATCTCAATACAAATCTCATTCCGAAAAAGGAGAGAGAAACACTATTCACAAGATTATTCAACAAGAACCCAAAAGCAAAAAAACCAACAGCAGCATGCATTTGAAAATCCCTCAAAAAATAAAGTACCTACTATTCTGAAACCAGACTTTGATCTGTTTTGGCACGAAGAAACTTTTCACCAAGTGTAGAATCATCCAGAAATGACTTAGTGTTGTAATACAAAGTTAAAACTATAAGATAACTTACAAAATCAACACCCGTCTGTGGAAGTTATCCCTTGATAGCTGCCAATGCAGCTGCATGCATATTCCTCAGCCTACGTAGTCAAATAAACACAACGTAAGTGCGTAAACAATAACAACGAAATCATGACAGTGTATAACAATATTCATAAATGCAACAATATTCGTCAATATAACAATATTCATTAACCTTGTGTATAGTCATCATCACTATCGTCGTCGGAAATACTATTTTCTTGAGAGTCTTCTTCACTGCTACAATAATCAACTAAGGTGTCATCTAACTCATCCTCATCGGAAATATCTAAGTTCAATTCTGCATAAACTTCAGGTGTACTTGCAGTTATCAACTGCTCAACTTCTTCCACATATGTGTCCTCCCTTTGCTGCGATTGTATTTCGCCAAGACCAACTTCAAATGCATCATCAATATGATTCTCTTGATATACTTCTTGTTCTACTTGTGCTTCATCAATATTCACGTCCTCATCTTGCATCTCATAAACATCATATATATGTCTATGCTGGACTAGTTGCACCACTCGCCAATCTCTCTGGGGCTGTCCCTTACATGGAGTATAATGATATCATTGAATTAAATCAGATCTAAGAACTAATTTTCACTTATGTATGATTACTATGAGGGGTTATTCAAGTTCCCTAAGAGCAATTTTCTTCTGGGGTTACTTGCACTACTACATATTTTCTCATATAGATAACATAACATAAACAAGACATCAATGTGTGCCACTTCGAATGCACTGGGATGAACTAATATGAAGTCATCTATAAATTCAATAGAAGTATAATGTATATCTTTGAAGAAATAAAACAATTTTCTGAATCATCTTTGTCCAGTCTTATGTTTACAGCCTCTTATGTTCATCACCACATTCCAGTACAAGGTAGATTCCAAATTCATGAATTAATTAAGAAATGATTATTTATTTAGCTGGGTAAACAAGCGAGCAAAGAAAATAAACAACACTCCATAGGCAACAAAGACCACATTATGTACCCACTAACCTAATACGATTAACAATTAAGACACAAAACTAAATTCAAGACCCCTGATAAATAACATAAGAAATCAAATGTAAATAAAAGTTATATTATGTTGGTATATAAGCTTTTATAAACTCAGATTTTGAATGTAAGCTTGTATAAACCACTCCAAGAGCATACTCAGACGAAAATTGATCTTTAAAAATCCACTCTTTGTCCATAATATTATCTAAAAAATGAAAATAGATGCACCAAATATCACAGCTGATCATATAAAATTTGTTAATTTAAACACAAAATAAGGCATAAAATGTGCAACTTAGACTATATTCGGCTGTTTGTGATTTAGTCTCAAAACATTATCAAGCATTCACCTATCTTAAAATGCAGGAAACATGATTCTCATTTTGATTAAGAAGTTGCATCTATGTCCTAATTCCAGTTATATGTTCCAAATTGCAATTCAATTTGTCAATCAGCTATACCATATAAAGACTGATATCACTCACTCCAAAGGAATTGGGCCTGGTCTGCTCCAAAAAATAATTAAGCCTAATCAATTATGTATTTCAAAAATATTTATATAACTTGAATAGTTGTTCCCTCAATATTCGTTGGAAACTATTATTCAAACAAACGTTCTATGTTCAGCAAAAATAATTCCAGCATTATTCTAATTTGAACTACTAAAAAAACAAGTTAAATATTTGTATTTATATTTATAAGGTAGATAATAAGTTTGGCTAAGCTTGAATCCTTATAAAACTTTATCCATACATTAGTTATATCTCCACTGTTCACTCATTTCGAGAGCATATATTGCAATCTCAATGATTTGGTTCCTAATTTCATGCATAAGAAAGGCTACTTTCCAATACTATTATTTATAATGGATTTTTTAGTATTAACCCTACTTCCTCAATACTCACTACTTCCTCAATACTTCCTCAATACTCACTACTGTATATGGATTCAAAAATTAGACAAAACTTTGTAAATAAGCTTACATGGTTTGGGAGTCTCTTTTCCAGCTAGCTTGAGAACTGATCTGCAGGAATTGTCAACTTCCAGTGTTTCTCTGCAAATAATTAATTAATTCAGCAACCATTGTATATGCACATTTCCATTAATTACAGAAATTAACTCCGCCATTACAATTATACCCAAATTCATAATTAAAATCATCAATTGAATGAATTACCTGTTTGTTTTTCGAATAATTTTGGATAAATCATCATCAGCCTTTTGGTCATCCCACTTTGCTTTGTTTTTCTATGCAAGTAATAAACTAATTAATTCAGCAACCATTATAAATGCACATCTCCCTGGAACCCTTTATTTAATACTTACACAAATTAATTAAATCCTCGATCAATTGTAAATTAATTAAATCCTCGATCAATTGTAAATTAATTGAATTACATGTTTGTGTATTGGAGATCTACCTCTGTTTCTCATTCTTTTTCCGAATTTTGGATAAATCATCCCACTTTGTTTTTCTTTTCACCGTTGCGATGGAGTTACTCAGACACGGAAGAGGAGGACTCATCATTGTGTGGCATCAGAGATGACAGTTTTTGGAGTGAGACTGGCGGAAATGATGTATGAAGTTGGGCCTGGCTTTGTGAGTGGCAAACATGATCTCTATTTATACATCTACCAATCTAGGGTTACTTCCCTAATTTTACCCCAAAGTAAAGTAAAGTAAAGTGGCGGTGGATTAAAGTGCCGGATTATAATTTACCCTTCTTTCTATTTATATAATGTTAGGGTTTGTAGGGGGGAAACATTCTATTTATATATTTAGGAATATAGAATACTGCCCTAATTTTACTGAGACAGTGGGTAAAAGTACCAAAATATAATTTACCCTCGGGGACTTTGAGATTCTAAATTCAGGGGCAAATGAATGTAATTCTGCAGAAAATCTTTTGTGTATATATATCGCCTTCTTCATCATGTTTCTCTTATTATTCCTATAGATGCATCTATCTCTAAGGCACCAGATACACTATACAACCCAAATGTGCACTTTCAAAAAATTGGCCCATTTATCACTGAAGAATCACCCTTATTTTGAAAAGCCAGAGCGCATCTGATGAATATTGGACAACGAATACTCTACGACATCTAAAATAACACAACATTCCAAGGGAAGCAATTTAACCTAGCTTTAAAGTTCTAACAATAGAAGCAACAAAAATGGCTTCTTATTTGCAAAGAATGATTCTAATTGCACTCATTCTCTCCATCGCAATCCCCATTTCAATTGGCCATACACAAAATTACGAAAACGAAAGCGATTGGGAAGACAATTAAGAATCTGATAGTGACTATGAAATACCTGGTGCAGAACGGCGGTGGTGGAGGCAGAGGCGGACGACGCTGTGGCGGAGGCAGAGCGGCGCTGTGGCTGGAAGCGGATGGAGATGGACGGCGCTCGCGCAAGTGCACTGACGGCGATGGTGCTCTCGCACAACATGGACGGAGACAGTGGCGATTAATGTTAGGGCAGATGGATGCTTACGATCTATGAGTTGGAGAAATTTTTAGTATATACTACCTCCATCCTCCAAAAGTTTGCGGTACTTTTGGGGGCACAGCTTTTAAAAAAAAGTGTAATGAGTAAAATGTGTATGGTGGAGATTGTGAGATAAAGATTTTTACAGGTGAAGATTTAAAGAAATATTTCCATTTTGGGAGTGTGCAAACTTTTGTAGGACAAACTAAAAAGGAAAGTATGCAAACTTTAGTGGGACGGAGGTAGTATGTTATATTTTCAATTTTGAGTTCTTGTGTTTTTGCTCTTATTACGATAATCAGATAAAGATTATTAGGCCGGCTGATCGATATATGTAGATTAGGGCAATTTTGATTTTCTTAAAAAAAAATTATAAGTATAGGAGAATATTTGTTTAAAGTACTGTTACTGCAGGGCAAATTGATTAGAGTGTTTAGTTTTATTCCAAAAATTTTCTAACTGTAAAAATATAATATATCTATTAATGCTATTTTTAGATATATGACAATTATAAGTACCACAAGTACAATTTCAACTAACAAGTAACACAACGAGTAATCTTTTCGTACAACAAGTGTATATCTTTGAACTAATTTGGTTTTTTTATATCTAATCTAGAAATTTAAAACTAAAATAGATAATATCTAGCAAAACTTTTATTATTGGTAGTAATTTAAAACTAAAAATTAAGGAAATAATCTAATGGTATTACTCTTTTGTGAGGATGGTACTAGGAAATAAGCTAATAGTATGTAATACTAGAATGAGTAGTTCTTAATACCATCCTCACAAAAGAGTGATACTATTAGGATCCCAACATCAATACTTGTGAATAGAATCACTAAATCATTAATCAAATTGATAATCACACACCAAATCACTAAATTTGTTATAACATGGAGTTTTTGTAAACATGAGGATGTGTGAGTACTACAAGTGGATATGACTACTATAAATATCACAAGTACAATTTCAACTAACAGGTAACACAACGAGTAATCTTTTCGTACAACAAGTGTATATCTTTGAACTAATTTTGTTTTTTTATATCTAATCTTGTAATTTAAAACTAAAATAGATAATACCTTGCAAAACTTTTATCATTAGTAGTAATTTAAAACTAAAAATTAAGGAAATAACCTAATAGTATTACTCTTTTGTGAGGATGGTACTAGGAAATAACCTAATAGTATGTAATACTAGACTGAGTAGTTCCTAATACCATTCTCACAAAAGAGTGATACTATTAGTATCCCAACATCAATACTTGTGAATAGAATCACTAAATCATTAATCAAATTGATAATCACACACCAAATCACTAAATTTATCATAACATGGAGTTTTGGTAAATAAGAGGATGTGTGAGTACTACAAGTGGATATGACTACTATAAGTATCACAAGTACAATTTCAACTAATATGTAACACAATCTTTTCGCACAACAAGTGTATATCTTTGAACTGATTTTGTTTTTTTATATCTAAACTAGTAATTTAAAACTAAAATAGATAATATCTTGCAAAACTTTTATTATTAGTAGTAATTTAAAACTAAAAATTAAGGAAATAACCTAATAGTATTACTCTTTTGTGAGGATGGTACTAGGAACTAACCTAATAGTATGTAATACTAGACTGAGTAGTTCCTAATACCATCCTTACAAAAGAGTGATACTATTAGGATCCCAACATCAATACTTGTGAATAGAATCACTAAATCATTAATCAAATTGATAATCACACACCAAATCACTAAATTTATCATAACATGGAGTTTTGGTAAACATGAGGATGTGTGAGTACTACAAGTGGATATGACTACTATAAGTATCACAAGTACAATTTCAACTAACAGGTAACACAACGAGTAATCTTTTCGTACAACAAGTGTATATCTTTGAACTAATTTTATTTTTTTATATCTAATCTAGTAATTTAAAACTAAAATAAATAATATCTTGCAAAACTTTTATTATTAGTAGTAATTTAAAACTAAAAATTAAGGAAATAACCTAATAGTATTACTCTTTTATGAGGATGGTACTAGGAAATAACCTAATAGTATGTAATACTAGACTGAGTAGTTCCTAATACCATCCTCACAAAAGAGTGATACTATTAGGATCCCAACATCAATACTTGTAAATATAATCATTAAATCATTAATCAAATTGATAATCACACACCAAATCACTAAGTTTGTTTAGAGTATCAAATTAATTAGATGTTTAGTTTTGTTCCAAAACTTTTCTAACTATAAAAAATATAATGTATATTTGTATTAATGTTATTTTAAAATTAGATAACTAAAAATTACTAGATAACATATATATACAAGTTATCTAAAATATATTATTTTATTTAAAATTACATATAGATAACTTTACATAGTTAACTAAGAGTAAAATAAGTTATCTAGGTACAAAGTGATCTCTAACTAGATAACAGACATTACATAGATAACTGAAATATGAACCATATATAACTGATTTAGAGAATTCCGTTATCTATTCTCAGTTATCTATGAGAAAAAATGTAGTAGTATGCAAAATTGATTCACATAGTTTTATTAAAATACATATGACAAATGTAGTGTTTGGTCCAGTGGTGTAGTTATCCTCTTTAGGTAAAAGGGTCCCATATTTGAACCTTCATGGATTAAAATTTATATTTTTCAATTTTTTTAATATAATTTATATTTTATACAGAAAAATTAATTAATGGCAAAAAGATAATAAATAATAAACATCAAATTAAAATAAAAAAATTCTAGCTTATTTGGCAAAAAGATAATAAATAATAAACATCAAATTAAAATAAAAATTATCTAGGTTATTTGGCAAAAAGATAATAAATAATAAACATCAAATTGAAATAAAAATTATCTAGTTATTTGATCGTTATTTGTCTATTTGTCAAGTTTAATCGAAAGGTTTTGTGATCGAACCTTAATAAACAAATTTTTTAATAAATTTTATATTCACAATTTTATTCATTAAAATCTATATTTTATATGGAAAATTTTGTTAATCGTCAACATATATAAATATTGGTGACAACATACTATGTCACTATTTACTATGAACAATTAATGACGAAACATAAAACCGTCATGCAAATTGAATGTTATATGACCAATATTGATCGCCACTAATTAAAATGAAGATCGTTACCGAATAATAATGTGACAAAATAAGTGTGTCATTAAAAAAATATTAATAATCATCACTATATATCAATATTGGTGACGAAAGAATATGTCACTAATTACTATGAACAATTAGCGACGAAACATAAAATTGTCATTAAAACTTTATATTATATGACCAATATTGATCGTTACCAATCAAAATTAAGATCGTCACCAAATAATATTGTGACGAAATAAGTGCGTCATTAAAAAAAATTATTAATCGTCACTATATATCAATATTAGTGACGAAAGAATATGTCACTAATTACTATGAACAATCAATTGGCAAGACACTCTAACATGCAAAGGTCTCCCTAGATACACATTAGAGCCTCTAATTGTTCTTTCTATTCACAAAAGATAATTCTCACTATCTTAGGAATTTTATCAAACACTTAGCATGCATTGGCCTAATAACGAGAAGATTTAGGAAAATAGCCCAACTCTCGTATGAGACTAACTCCCTAGTGGCCCATTCAATCAATATTGCATTCCAAGCATTCATTCAAATCAACTTTATAGAGAATTGATCATACAACATCTCAAAGCATTCATAAGATCAACATTAACACCACATTACTCCATAGGAATTATACACTAACACACAAAGGGATTAGCCCATGGCTAATTGTGTAAACAAAAGAGTAATTTGACTAACTACAATCATCATTATCCAAGAATTGTAAAGGAATGTAGAAATATTACCTATTACAATGGAAATTGGAAAGATAGAAATTACCTCCAAAAGCTATCTAACGATCCGGTTATAGAATATGAAATTCAAACGGTAGAATTGTAGCTCTAGCTATTACAAGAATGCAGGAACAAACGGATTGAAGATCCGATCGGTAGATCAAAATTTATCGTAGAAATCGTAAGTAGAAATCTTAAGAATCCAAATGAAAACTGCCTCTAACTTCTACTAATCTAGAGAGAGAATATGATGTGTCTAATCTAAGAGAATGACAGAATAATGAGATAGATCTCCTTGGAAATCTGATATGGAAGTATATAAAGTACCCTTAGATCATTTACCAAGATGCCCTTCATTAAAACGTGCGAAAATACGAGCCCTGAAAATCTGGAAATTCTGAACTGCTGCCGACCACAAGTTCATTGACTGTCGACCTAGCTCGGCAGCTAGGTCGCGCGAGATGCAAAGATGACAAACTCAAGCTAGCTGGCTGCTGATCACGGTCGCGCCTTCACACGCGTGGGCCTTGAGCTGCCGCCTCAGGTAATGGGTGCACGACTACAAGGGATGTCCTGCCGACCTGCTTGTATGTGCTGCCGATTGAGATCCTTAGCTCGGGTAACGCTTGACTCTCCTCGTTTTTGTCATATCTTGAGTTCTAGAACTCCAATTGACTCGATTCTTTTTGCGTTGCGACCCTCTCTTCAAGCTATTCAACATGAAACATTAATTGCTTCCATTAGCTCAACTACAGATTTAGGACTTTTCTTGATTTTGCTCGTTTCTTCCTCATTTTGCTCGTTTTCACCTACAATCATAACTTTCTAGCCAAAAGGGTTAGATACACAAATCATAACATATTAGGGTCAAATATGAACATAATATCACCAAAATCATATAGAAATGAATGCTAAAACATGCAATTATGACCCTAATACGGATGGGGTGTCACGCCCAGCATAAATGGATTCAAGTTATAGTTTATAAGTCGTCATTTGTGGTTTTAAAGTTAAGTTGAGCATAGGATTAAATATTGTGCTTTAGTTCTTTAAGTTTTTCACGAGTCTTAAGCATTAATTTTCTGATGATTAAATTAGTAAAGTTTATTTGAGTTGGGAATTAAGATTAAGTTCTTGATAATTTATTTTGGGCTTTAGTATGTGAATTAAAAGTTAGAGAGTCAAATTAAGATATGATCCAATTAAGTATTTAATTTAAGGATTTAGAGGATTTAAATTGATTGGTTATTAAGTGTAATAATTCAAATTGGATTGAGAAAATTAGGATTTATTAAGTACCAATTTATTAAGGGTATAAGAGTAATTTAGTGAGTTTGTTATTTAGTGATAAGAATGAATTTTTATGGGATCTTGACTAGGATATGTGATTAAAGATTTGGATCAAGAAATTAGGAATAAATCTTTAAGGGATCTCGATTATATTTTATATGAAAGGTTATAGAACAAGAAAATATCCAAGGTTTAGATTTTCTTGAAAATAAATATCAAGAGATTATTATCGGAATTATTCGGACTTTAAGCGAAGGAATAATGTTAGGACTTTAAGGTATTACTCTCAAGGGATAAAGGTGCATGTTGCAAAGTTAGACTATATTTGTCGGATATGTAAGGAGTTAAGTTAAGATTTTATTGCTAGGTGTTAAAAGTTACTTGCAAAAGTTAGGAGTATTATTCATGGACAAGAGTGATATTATAAGTATCTAGAATATATTTACTTAGAGAGCAAGTTGATGATGTGGCATTTGATAGAGGACTTAGTCATCCATGGAGTTGAAGCAATCGGCCATTGTGGTGTATTAATTAAGGAAGTAAATGTTTAAGTTAAGTTTAATTAAGATTTTAAATCTGGGTTTGGCATATTAGAATTATTTTGGACCCCTTTAATAAGTTATGGGATTTAGAACTTAATTTAGATATGTAGATTTATTAATTTATTTGAGGATTAATTCAATTACTAAGTTAGGGTATTAATATTGGGATTATTAGGTGTAACACCCAAAAACTAGCTGCATGTTTTCGTCCCTTAACTTTCTTTCTTTAGGCGTGTCTTAGCTTCATTCCTAGTTTAGTCCTTTATGTTTTATGCTTAGTACACTACAGAAAATCACACTTTACATGACAATTTTTTTCACGACGACTCAAAATTTGTCTCTATTTGTTATTTAAAGGTGACGAATGTTAATTTCGTCATTAAAAAAATAAGAAATTGTGATAAAAATTTATTTTGTCACAATAATTTATATTTTCGTCACTAATTTATAAATTCGACGACGACTTAAATGAAATCGTCGCAATAAACTCTGGTGACGATATTCATAATAACTAGTGACGTTATGTAATGTCACTAAATCTAATATTTTAACGACGATTTTATATTTTATCACTATTTATTCAAAATAATTAGTGACACACTTATTTCGTCACAATATTATTTGGTGACGATATTCATTGTAAATAGTGACGCCTATATTCGTTGTGCAATAACATACTTTTATGACGATGCTATATTTTGTCAATGTTTATTCAAAATAATTAGTGATACACTTATTTCCCCACAATATTATATGGTGACGATATTCATTTTAATTAAGGACGATTATTTTTATCATTTAATGTGATATTTTTATGACGATTTTATATTTTGTCATTAATTATTTAGAATAATTAGTGACACATTCTTTTGTCATCAATATTTATAATAGCGACGATTATTAATCATTTGTCACTTTTCACAAAAGAATGTCATAAATTTTGTAAAGAATTTTTGGCGACAAATGAATTTCGCCAATATTTATTACAAATATGTGATGAATTTAAATTTATCGTTCAAATAAATTATAAGTGATAATGATTTAGTGATAAAATATCATAAGTTATAATGATTTAGTGACGAAATTAAAAAAAATATCACGATAAATTATATAAAATACAACAAAACATATTATATTCCCTTTAATATAATTTTTTTTTTAAAAATGAAGTCTAAGGTTTGAACCCACAACCTCCAGCTCATAAGTTAGAAAACATCAACCAATTAAGCCAAGTAACATTTAATGGTAAATTTAAAATAAATTAACTATCAAATTTTAGGTGTAAGTTTTTAATATAAAAAAAATTGCAACACTGAGGAATTGAACCTGAGACCTTCCATAAAAAAGATCTTCTCATTGCCAATTCACCTAACTAATTTTTGTTTTATTAATTGAAATTTTTGTATTTATTATCTTAGCTACAGTTAAGTGATCAAACAAACCAGAAATCAGTACAGGGCAATGAATCAGGTTCTTTTCACGTCAATTTCAAAATATCTTTCCGGGAGGATGCAAACTTTCGTGTATAGCTGTCAAATGGGCCAGACCGATCCAGTACCGGAGCATCTTACCGTTGTTGTTTTTGTTATTCAAATTTAAAATCAAACACTTAAATAACTAATACTTGCTAAATATTATGAAAAATTAAGGAAATAACCTAATAGTATTACTCTTTTGTGAGGATGGTACTAGGAAATAACCTAATAGTATGTAATACTAGACTGAGTAGTTCCTAATATCATCCTAACAAATAGTAATACTATTAGAATCGCAATATCAATACTTGTAAATAGAATCACTAAATCACTAATTCAATTGATAATCACACACCAAATCACTAAATTTATCATAACATGGAGTTTTGGTAAATATGAGGACGTGTGAGTACTACAAGTGGATATGACTACTATAAGTATCACAAGTAGAATTTCAACTAACATGTAACATAATTAGTAATCTTTTTGTTCAAGTGTATATCTTTGAACTATTTTTATTTTTTGTATCTAATCTAGTAAATTAAAACTAAAATAGATAATTTCTTGCAAAACTTTAATTTTTAGTAGTAATGGTATTAGTACCACTAGTGATCTTTCAATTACAATCACTAATGGTTTTACAACTAACATCAACAATAGTATTCAATCTAGTGGATAATTTGCTTATTTTTGTTATTCAAATTGAAAATCCAACACTTAAATAACTAATATTTGCTAAATATTATAAAAAATTAAGAAAATAACATAATAGTATTACTCTTTTGTGAGGATGGTACTAGGAAATAACCTAATAGTATGTAATACTAGACTGAGTAGTTCCTAATACCATTCTCACAAAGCAGTGATACTATTAGAATCTCAACATCAATACTTGTAAATAGAATCACTAAATCACTAATCCAATTGATAATCACACACCAAATCAATAAATTTATCATAACATGGAGTTTTGATAAATATGAGGATGTGTGAGTACTACAAATGGATATGACTACTATAAATATCACAAGTAGAATTTCAACTAACAGGTAACATAACTAGTAATCTTTTCGTACAAGTGTATATCTTTGAACTATTTTTATTTTTTGTATCTAATCTAGTAATTTAAAACTAAAATAGATAATTTTTTGCAAAACTTTTATTTCTAGTAGTAATGGTATTAGTACCACTAGTGATCTTTCAATTACAATCACTAATGGTTTAACAAGTAACATCAACAATAGTATTCTACTAGTGGATACTTTGCTTATTTTTGTTATTCAAATTGAAAATCCAACACTTAGAAAACTAATACTTGCTAAATATTATGAAAAATTAAGGAAATAACCTAATAGTATTACTCTTTTGTGAGGATGGTACTAGGAAATAACCTATTAGTATGTAATACTAGACTGAGTAGTTCCTAATACCATCCTCACAAAACAATGATACTATTTGGATCCCAACATCAATACTTGTAAATAGAATTATTAAATCACTAATCCAATTGATAATCATACACCAAATCACTAAATTTATCATAACATGGAGTTTTGGTAAATATGAGGATGCGTGAGTACTACAAGTGGATATGAGTATTATAAGTATCAAAAGTAGAATTTCAACTAACAGGTAACATAACTAGTAATTTTTTTCGTATAACAAGTGTATATCTTTGAACTATTTTTATTTTTTGTATCTAATCTAGTAATTTAAAACTAAAATAGATAATTTCTTGCAAAACTTTTATTTCTAGTAGCAATGGTATCAGTACCACTAGTGATCTTTCAATTACAATCACTAACGATTTTACAAGTAACATCAACAATAGTATTCCATCTAGTGGATAATTTGCTTATTTTTGTTATTCAAATTGAAAATCCAACACTTAAATAACTAATACTTGCTAAATATTATGAAAAATTAAGGAAATAACCTAATAGTATTACTCTTTTATGAGGATGGTACTAGAAAATAACCTAATAGTATGTAATACTAGATTGAGTAGTTCCTAATACCATTTCACAAAATAGTGATACTATTAGGATCCCAACTCAATACTTGTAAATAAAATCACTAAATCACTAATCCAATTGATAATCACACACCATCATGAATAGTTTCTAATACTATCCACATTATTTCCAATAAATATTAGTATTATTTTTTATTTTTTGATATAACTAATACTACTTGCCAAATATACTATTACCAATAAATATTAATATTATTTTTATTTTTTTATATTACTAATACTACTTGCCATTTTATTTTACACATTTCTATTAACTCAAATTAATATTTTTAAAAATTAACATAAATTTCAATTAATATTTTTAAAAGTTAATTAGAGATAATTTAAAAAGGCCAATATTTGCTTTGACTCAATTTAAGATTTTATTTATATTTTTATTGTCTTTGATCATTTTAAAATTTTATTCATAATTTAAATTTAAAAAAAATTATAATTATAATATAAATATAGCCTAATTATTTTAATTGTAAGGAAATTATGTTAATTAATAATTGAATAATTAAATTTGAAAAAACTTTAATGAATATGATAATATATTGTGAAAGTAAAATAAATATGTTAATTAAATTTATTGACCCAATATTTTGATAGGTCACTAAAGCGAACTGTGAATTGGGTCAATAATTGCTAACTATTACATTTGAGTTGTTATATAATATTATAGTTTATTAGTTGTATATTAGCAAATAGAAGTCTAATATTACAAAAATAGCTATGCACAAATAAAATTAGAACAATATCTTATAATAAATATGTTTAAATAAAATAAATAAATGAGAAAGTTGGGCCAAGATTTCATTAATGGGCCATAAGACCTATATCTAACCCTAAAATTTCAGAAACTCACTTATCCTACCATCTATTACTCTTGTAGTATTGGTCTCTTCCTCTGTCATTACCACGGATTTTCAGCGGACAGGCATCACTGTTTCCTCCACCTCAACCGCCGCCTCCTCCTACGCCGGCGCCGCCCACACCTGTGCTCTACATCAGACACAGTCGCAGCCTCGCCTCCGCGCTGCCACACGCGACGCACCCCCACGGCCACGCCACGCTGTGAACTGAAGGTATAATTGAATCTGATTATATTTTATTAGGATTTCAAAATTATTTTTGCAAGTGTGGGCAGGATGAGGCCAAACGGAACTCGCTGAAGGATTATTTGTGAATTTATTTGTCAGATTGTGAACTTATAAATTATTTTCTTAAGAATTAACAAATATTCGATTGAACTTGGGCAATAATTTATGTGTTAGAAACACCATTTTAATAGAGTGAATATCAAAATTCTAAAGAGAAATGCCAGTTTAATTTATATTGGGTTTTAGTTCTATATGTGAAACAACAAAGTTCTGTTGGCTCTATTAAGTAATTATAACATATACTCTGTTAATTATTTTCTTAAGTATTTGAATTTTGATATTTGTAGGAGTTTTTATGCTATGATGTTGGAGTTTGAAATAATGTGGGAGTTCTTGAGATATTTTAATAGTTACTGCAACTTTGGTTTGAACTCTGGATTGTGCTATGTGATATCTTGGTTAAATTATTTACTTTGAGCATGTTTGTTTTTATAAATCCGAAGTCTGGTTATTAAAAATAGGTTTTTGATAGGTTTCTAATAAATAATTTCTGTATAAATGGTATGAAACAGTATACTAATATTTGATATTTCGGTATGAAATGGTATATGATATTTCGATAAATTTTGGTATATATTAAGAATTCAATATGGACTGTTACTTCCATGCACGCCTTTATGAGAGGAGAACCCCAAATGTCTTCTTTCCCAATGGATAAGTGTATGCTATGTGTTTGTGGTATTGTCTCTGAGTGTCTCTGTGTTATTCCTCTCACTTTTGTTTTTTTTTTTTATCGGTAAATGTTAGTTGTTAATAGTTACAAGTTAGTTCGTCAAGTCTCCCAAACACTCCAAGCAAACATCTCCCCTAATATCTCCAAGCCAACCTTATATCTCCCTTAATTCGTTCCCAAATGGAATCGAACCCAAGCCACTCACTCAAGTGAGGAGCACGGTGGCCAGGTGAGCTAACCCAATTGGTTATTTTGTTTTCATATGTTGAACCTATTAAAAATTAATGTTTTGCTTTGCTGAAAATTTTTCATATCAACAGCTTGTGTTGAACTAATGTGTTTCATATATTGAATTTAAGTTTGCTTAGAATTAATGCTGGATTAAGTGAGTTAATTTTACAGAGAATTAATGCTTTATTTTGCTGAAAATTTTAAAGTATCTCACTAATATGTCAAAATTAATGCTTTCCTGAACTTATTATGCTGAAACGTGGAATCTATCAATCAACAGAATTAGGTATCACAAAGTACTTTAATATTTACAATAGTTTGTTCTTAGAACTTAGTGGCCTAAAAGTGAGTCAGTAATTAGTTCTTTAACATCTTTCTTAGATGATGAATATAGGATTTAGTAACATAAGTAAATCTTATAAAGTAGTTTAAAGGTTAACTTGTATGTGTTAAGAGTGGAAATGATAAATAAAGGATATAGTAACATAAATAAATCTTATAATTTTAGTAGTTAAAAGGTTTGTGTGTGTTGAGTGGGACATGATGTTTTGTTAAGCATGTTCTGTTCATGTAAATTTGAGAAGTAATTTCTTAACTAATGTTATTTTATTTTTCGTTCAACAAGTGATATAGACATCTCATTTACTTTGGTTTGCAATATTTTACAATTCTTGCATTGTATGCGTTATCTTGACAAATACTAGCTTCTACAATTTGAATTTTTATTGGATTCTTTATTTTTTTTAATGTTTGATTTTTTTATTGAATTAGTGCCTAGTAGTATGCTTATCTTATATTTTAACATTTATTTTTGATAATATTAATGCTTTTTTTATAGGAGTTATAGGAGATACCTGCAGTGGAGGAGATGTATTTCATCGTTGACATTAGAAGCGAGAAAGGATTGCGTCATGGAAATACTGTTAATATCTTTTTTGTTTCATGTAATGATACCAATAATAAATACTGTTAATATATTTTTCGTTTCATGTAATGATACCAAATATTATTGGTTGATTTGTAATTACTTTCATGAATATTTTGTTTAATGCAAACTAACTTTGTATCTTTAATTTAGTTTGTGTAGAACTTCTTTTTCTTATATTTTGTAATTAAAATTAGTTTATTGTGACACTTTTTTATTATTGAACACTATTTGATTATGATAAAATATATTGTCAAAGCTTTCACATCTAATGATGCTGATCATATTGTTACTAAAATTTAATTTTTTGTGACAAAATGTGCTATCGTTATATCCATATAAATAGGATATATATAATGACAATCAAATTTAGTTACTCTAGTGTATTTTTTCATGACAAAAAAATTGAACAATGACAAAAATTATATAGTCGTTATATTTAAACTTTTTGTGATAAATATGATCATTGTCGTTAAATAATATATATTATGGTGATAAAAAATAATTCGTCATTATTTCAAAGGCATTTAATGACGGTACAAATTTTGTCACTAAATTACTCACATTGGTGACAAATTTTGCCGTCATTATATATGTCAAATATAACAACGATTATAATTTTTATCCCTAAAATACACTCATTGATGATGAATTTTATTGTCGCTATATATGCATATATATAACAACGATCAATATTTCGTCACAAAATATAACTCTTTCATGACGAATTAAATTAAATATGACGAAATAATCAATCTAATTGTGACAAAAATAATATCACTAAAATTTTGTGAGATAAGTAATACATGAATATTCGTCACAAAAAAGTTACTTTTTGGAGACAATAATTCAAATCGTCAAATAAAATTGAACTTTTGGTGACGAAACACAATATTAGTAACGAAATTTTAATACATAATGCGACGATTTATATGTCACAATAGATGAAAACTATAGTGACAATGGTCTTTTTCGTCACTAAATGATAAAACTTTTATGACGAATTTAAATAACGTCATATATATCTAATACCACGCACTTTCAATGACAATTTTTGTGACAAACAATTTTCGTCCCGAAATATCTAGCGTGACGAAAAATGATATTTTCATGACGAATTTTGTCGTCACAAATTTACAAATTTCTTGTAGTGGTACTTTATCCTTGTCTAGTATTATTTCTTAATCCTTTTAGTATTAGAGAATCTTTAGAAACTTAAGTTTTGATACTTTTGGGATTTAGAAGTAGTACCCTTAATTTCGAATCTTAGGATTTATTTTTATTAAGAGTTTTAGTCCTTTAAGAATATTATTTTCATTAAGGGTAAAGTAGTAATTGAGGACTTATTATTTTTTTGGGATTAGATATTATTATGAGGATTAAATTTAGAGAAGGAATACTTTTAGGAGTGAGAAAATTCGAAAGTTATTAGAAGGATGAGGGTAATTTTGGAAGATCAAATTTTGGAGTTGGTAGTGTCCTTATTATTTTATTAGGAGAGATACAATATTATTTTATGAGGAATTTTCGAAATTAGCACTTAGGATTTAATTATTATGAAGTCTTGAGGTTGTTAGATTTATTATATTGGAGATATTAGAAAGATTACCAAGATTTCCCAAGAATGTTCCAAGATATGTTATGCCATATTTTTCACATCTTCATTTTCGGCCAAGATACCATATCTAAGCCATATTTTCGGCCAAGATACTTTACCAAGCCCAAAATTCATCCATCATCACCATATATTCACCAAGATCTTATTCAAGCCCTATATCTTTTCCATCCTATAAATACAGGACCCTTATTGGCTGTCAATTCTCACATACACATATTCATAATTTTCGAAAGTATTGAGAGAGTAAGTAAGATATTATTTTCGAGAGTTCTTAGAGTAAGAGTTGAGAGGTTTTGAGATTCTACTTGAGGAAGAGAAAGTTGGAGGATAAATTCAAGGATTAGAAAGTCAGACGTACACACACAAACCGTTTCTCTTTCAAAGAAATCAAAGGTGGGGATTTATGATGAAAAAGTGGTATTTATTAGTTCGATTTTTAAATGTTTTGTCGATGTGTTTATATGTTTATATGCTAAGAAGAATGGGTGTTTTTAGTACCAAAAGAATCATGGATACTAAAGGGTGAAAACTCTTGTAGTGTCAGCAGAATCACGGATACTAAAGGGTGAAAACTCTTGTAGTGTCAACAGAATCACGGATACTAAAGGGTGAAAACTCTTGTGGTGTCAACAGAATCACGGATACTAAAGGGTAACCTTGTAGTATCAACAGATGCGTTAAGTAGTATTCAATATGTATGTATGATATGTTTTCATGTACGCATGTCCATTATATTTAGACTTTGAACTAACGTCCCCACTGAGTGATTATTTTATGATTACTCACCCCTTTCACCAAAATTATATTTTTCAGATTATGTTGAGTAAAGGGCGTGATGGCGAGCGGTGGAGGCGTGTGGATGGGATATGAAATGTATAAAGTTATTGGACAAAATTAAGAGCCTTTTACTAGTTTGATTGAATTGCAAGTTATTTGTCTAAATTGTTTTTGCAAGATTTTATGTTAAGGATTATGATACTTCTTGATTTTCTTGAAAAGTATGATTGTATGCTTATGATTAATTTAGTACATGGATTTTTAATTAATTACAAGATATGTTTTCCATGAATATTATGCCTATTTGGTTTGATTGATGAGTCATGAAAGGTAAATTAGAATGCATGTTAGATATATATTTTAATTAAAATTTTATGAAATTGTTAATATGAATTTTAGTATTTTTGCATGTGTAGGATTTAATGTGTTTCTGTCTTCCAGTAAATTTTAAGGGATTTTATGGTTTCGTGATTCAAAGTTTTCGTAAAATAAATTTGATATTCGGTTACAGTTTTTAATTAGCTTTCCAATGCATCTTGAATCGCATGATTTGGAGTTATAACGAATTAGTTATGATTTTTTGAAAAATATGTGGCAGTTTGTTGAGATTTCCGAATCTCGCGAATTTTTGTTAAAAGTCAGTTACGGGTAAAATTCGGTAAAAATCATAGATGAATAATAGAGGTAGTCAGTAACCAACATGAATTTTTGTAGAATTTTTCCAGTAGCTTAAGTATTTAGATTGATTTATTTCGTCGATGACGCACTGCTGAAATTATGCTGAAAGTATGAAGTCTCTAAGAGTTTGTGAGTTTTAATTTATGACCTATGAATTAGATTTATGTGAGATTGCATGATTAATTAGATTTTATTATTTGAAGGCATGTATATTATGTTTAGGATTTTATTGTTTAAATTTATGAAGGTATTTTTAATTTTAGTCCCAAAGGTTTTTAAAAAGAAAAGGAAATTTTATTCCAAACATGTTAGTTCATGCTCTAAAAGAAATTTTCCCAAATTAATAAAAATAAGTGAGACTTCCGCTGCTTATGAAAATTGGGGCGTGACAGGGGGTGTCTTCGTTTCGCAAATCTCATTGCAATGCTATGTTTAGGATGATTTTAGTGCTTCCTTGATATTTTAGACTATATGCTTATGTGATGCCTCATTTTTGCTTGTCGATTTTAGCCATTGTTGCTTGTTTTGAGTAGTGGACGCATGAGATATGCTTATGGTTGTGTGGATGAGTTGAAAGTTCATGTTGGATGTAGTGGAGTTATGGCTTGATTCTTATCTTGTCTTTTGTGCTATGGATTTGATGATACTTGAGATTTTGATGATATGAGCATTTTTTATATGAGATGAGTCATGATTACCCTATACTCGTGAGGTTTTGAGCCTATTATGCCCGTTTCAATCTTAAACGGATGATATTCTTTGATTTGAGTTCCACACACATGTGCATTATACTCTAGAACTTGGCTTTGGTCTTGTTTGAGGTTACATTAGACATTGATTTCACATGATATGATTTGAGGCACTTCTTTGATCTATATTGAGTCACTTTGCCCTATGAGCCTACCTTGGTGTTATTATCCATTGCTCACCATTTTGTGCCTATAGACCTTTCATTTGGCTAACCACACTTTAAGCCATTTTCCTTCCTTTTTGGAACTCTCTTGTCCCTATGATTAGTATAGTGAAAAGAAGGAAGGAAGATTGGTGATTTGATGAAGAATTTGGTGGCTAAAGTGGAAAGAAATTCTATGCATGGATTGTTATGAAAAGAAGGTTCAAAGGCAAGTGCTAGCAAAGCATAAAAAAAGGTTGAATTTTTGCAAAATTATAGTCAAGTTTGACTATAGTGTTGTGAGTATGATCACAACTTGTTTAAAGGGAAGAATGATCTTGAAAGTCAAAAACTTGTTTGCCCAAATGGTGTCTAATCGCAAGTGTATGCAATCGTTATCGTCGTGGCAAGTTTGACCAAGTTTATTATTTACGAACTCAGGGAGATGGTGGATTGTAAGGTACGATCGTTGTTCAAATTCGAATTCACAAAGCAATAAAAGTGGGGAAGGTTTCTAATGTCTACTAATTTGTCAAAAGAGTAAACTACCTATCACCTTGTTTTGCAAAGTGAGCAAATTGTGAGAGATGTATTAGTGTACTATCCTATGTTTCACATGGTGATGTATCACTTAATCATGCAATGGGGTATTGTATCAATTGGCAAACCACTCTAACATGCAAAGGTCTCCCTAGATACACATTAGAGCCTATAATTGTTCTTTCTATTCACAAAAGATAATTCTCACTATCTTAGGAATTTTATCAAACACTTAGCATGCATTGACCTAATAACGAGAAGATTTAGGAAAATAGCCCAACTCTCGTATGAGACTAACTCCCTAATGGCCCATTCAATCAATTGTGCATTCCAAGCATTCATTCAAATCAACTTTATAGAGAATTGATCATACAACATCTCAAAGCATTCATAAGATCAACATTAACACCACATTACTCCATAGGAATCTTACACTAACACACAAAGGGATTAGCCATGGCTAATTGTGTAAACAAAAGAGTAATTTGACTAACTACAATCATCATTATGCAGGAATTGTAAAGGAATATAGAAATATTACCTATTACAACGGAAATTGGAAAGGTACAAATTACCTCCAAAGCTATCTAATGATCCGGCAATAGAATATGAAATTCAAATGGTAGAATTGTAGCTCTAGCTATTACAAGAATGCAGGAATAAACGGATTGAAGATCCGATCGGTAGATCAAAAGTTATCGTAGAAATCGGAAGTAGAAATCTTAAGAACCCAAATGGAAACTACCTCTAAATTCTACTAATCTAGAGTGAATATGATGTGTCTAATCTAAGAGAATGAGAGAATAATAAGATAGATCTCCTTGGAAATCTGATATGGAAGTATATAAAGTACCCTTAGATCATTTACCAAGATGTCCTTCATTAAAACACGCGAAACTATGAAAGTAGCCATGAAAATCCGGAAATTCTGAACTGCTGCCGACTACAAGTGCATTGACTGCCGACCTAGCTCTGCAGCTAGGACGTGCGAGATGCAAAGATGCCGAACTCAAGCTAGCTGGCTGCTGATCGCGGTCGCGCCGTCACACGCGCGGGCCTTGAGCTGCCGCCTCAGGTAATGGGCATGCAACTACAAGGGATGTCCTGCCGACCTTCTTGTATGTGCTGCCGATTGAGATCCATAGCTCGGGTGACGCTCGACTCTCCTCATTTTTATCATATCTTGAGTTCTAGAACTCCGATTGACTCGATTCTTTTTACGTTGCGACCCTCTCTTCAAGCTCTTCAACATGGATCATCAATTTCTTCCATTGGATCAACTCCAGATTTAGTTCTTTTCTCAATTTTGCTTGTTTCTTCCTCATTTTGCTCGTTTTCACCTACAATCACAACTTTCTAGCCAAAAAGGGTTAGATACACAAATCATAACATATTAGGGTCAAATGTGAACATAATATCACCAAAATCATATTGAAATAAATGCTAAAACATGCAATTATGACCCTAATACGGATGGGGGTGTCTTCGTTTCGCAAATCTCATTGCAATGCTATGTTTAGGATGATTTTAGTGCTTCCTTGATGTTTTAGACCATATGCTTATGTGATGCCTCGTTTTTACTTGTTGATTTTAGTCATTGTTTCTTGTTTGAGTAGTGGACGCATGAGATATGCTTATGGTTGTGTGGATGAGTTGAAAGTTCATGTTGGATGTAGTGGAGTTATGGTTTGATTCTTATCTTGTCTTTTGTGCTATGGATTTGATGATACTTGAGATTTTGATGATATGAGCATTTTTTATATGAGATGAGTCATGATTACCCTATACCTATGAGGTTTTGAGCTTATTATGCTCGTTTCAATCTTAAACGGATGATATTCATTGATGTGAGTTCCACACACATGTGCATTATACTCTAGAACTTGGATTTGGTCTTGTTTGATGCTACATTAGACATTGATTTCACATGAAATGATTTGAGGCATTTCTTTGATCTATATTGAGTCATTTTGCCTTATGAGCCTACCTTGGTGTTATTATCCATTGCTCACCATTTTGTGCCTATAGACCTTTCATTTGGCTAACCACACTTTAAGCCATTTTCCCTCCTTTTTGGAACTCTCTTGTCCCTATGATTAGTAGAGTGAAAAGAAGGGAGGAAATTGGTGATTTGATGAAGAATTTGGTGGCTAAAGTGGAAAGAAATTCTATGCATGGATTGTTATGAAAAGAAGGTTCAATGGCAAGTGCTAGCAAAGCATAAAAAAAAAAGTTGACTTTTTGCAAAATTATGGTCAAGTTTGACTCTAGTGTTATGAGTATGATCACAACTTGTTTAAAGGGAAGAATGATATTGAAAGTGTGATTTTGAATAGCATAAAGAATGTGCACAATTGCATGAAGATGTGAATGACTATTACTTGATTCCTTCTATGCTTTACTAATCATACTTAGTCACTCTTATCCATATCTATCCTTCCCTACCAAAGAGCCAACATTACAACCTTATGAAAGTCCTCATTGATGTGTGAATGATTTGTCATTTCAAGTGGTGGAGAATTTGAGACTTGAGCCAAGCTTATGGTAGTATTTGTATCATGGTGTGTTGATTGAGTGAACTCAAACACTTGAGAGATGAGCTTTACACTTCTATGTGAGGATCATGACTTGTTGATTTGACAATTTGTTCATTGATTTGATTTTGATTGTTGATTTGATGAAATTGCATTTTAGACTTGTTTGATATTGAGCTATGATTCTATGGCATTTGATTGTGTGCTTGATGCTTCATTGATACAATTATTCCCCTATCTTATCGCTTTCGTTGCTCGAGGATGAGCAACAATCTAGTTTGGGGGTGTGATTAAGGTCATAATTGCATCTTTTTGCAACCATTTTTATATGGTTTTGACTTGCTTATGTTCATATTTGACCTTAAAATGATATACTTTGTGCATTTAATCCCTTTTGGCTAGAAAGCTGTGATTGTAGGTGAAAACGAGCAAAATAAGGAAGAAACGAGCAAGATCAAGAAAAGTCCTAAATTCTGGAGTTGAGCCAATGGAAACAATTGATGTTCCATGTTGAATATCTTGAAGAGATAGTTGCAACGCAAAAAGAATCCAGTCAATCGGAGTTCTAGAACTCAAGATATGAGAAAAATGAGGAAGTCGTGCATCGACCGACACTAAGTGTCTTGATCGGCAGCACCTACTTCCACTCGGCAGCCAATGTGCCTCAGGTCGGCAGCCGTTTTCTGAGGCGGCAGCTCAAGGCCTGCTCGACCAGGTGCTCGATCGCGATCGGCAGCACCTATGCTTGTGGTCGGCAGCAGTGTTAAAATTTGGATTTTAAGGGCTATTTTCGTATTTTCGCGCGATTACTGATGGGAACTTTGGACTAAGCATTTTGGGCATTATAAATACTCAAGGATCAGATTCTCAAAGGATTATCTTCTTCATTAGTTAGTTCATAGATTAGTTTAAAGAGAGGTTAGAGGTAGTTTCCACATTGGGTTAGTGTAGATGTCATACTTTTCTCTACAATTACTTTTGATCCAACCATTGGATTTTTAATCTGTTTGTTCCAATAGTTTAGTCTCGATTCAAGCTACAATTGTACGGTTCAATTTCTCATTTTGCATTCTAGATTAGAAGATAGTTTTTCAAGGTTTGATGCTTGTATTTCAATTCTCCAACAATTGGTAAGATTTCTTGTATTTCCGTTCATATTAGTGTTAATCATGTTTGTCTATAGCTTAATTGTTGATTTTAATTTTCAATTAGCCATGGGCTAATTCCTTGTTGCATGGTTGTATGAATACTATGGTGAATTTAGTCTCTTGTTAATCCTATGCATGAATTAGTAATCTTGATGGATTAGTTCTCTTATTAATGACTTGTATGAATGCTTGGGATGTTTAATTGGACTGTATGGCTTATATGTTTTAGCAATGAAATGAGAATTGAGCTATAAGAACTTTATGCATACCAAGTGTTTGATGTTTGGCTTGTATGATCAATGAGAATTGCATATTAGCCTAGACCTCTTAATTTAAGTGTTGGGAGTTGTAGAGAGATCTAGACATCCAATAGAGCCATTACCTTGTGTTGTTGAGAGATCTAGACACTATTTGGCTTGACTAAGACACCAAGAGATCTTTTGCATGCTAGCATGGATAGGACACTAGAGGAACCATAGTAGGATTACTTCCATGCACTCACACCATATTTGCTCACTTCCTTGAGGTGATAGCTAGATTTACTTTGCTTTATTGAAGTAGATAGAAAACATAATCCTTTTCTTGATATCGCATCGTTTCCCTGTGTTCGATATTTAACTTGGTTAACTTGCCACTACAATAATTACCACGTACACTTGCGTGTGACACAATTTTGGTAAACAATGATCCGTCCATCAATGAAGTGGAAATCATGGAGAGAAGTTGAGATCCACTTTTGTAGGAGTTGAGGTAACTTCCATGTAACTTCCTTTCTTTAACTCTCAGTTCCTTTGATTCTAGGTCCTTCAAGATGTTCTAGATCCTTCCAGGTGTATCATGAATATTCTAGGACATGGGAATAACCGTCGTTTATCAGGGACAACACCAAGGACAACCATTGACGCAACACTAAGCAGTTAATCACTGGAACATATTTCCTGAAGGATGTTGACCTGAAATGATAGTAAAGACAATTCGAACAACACTAAAAAGCTAGTCGTTAGAACGAATATCCTTGAGGATGTCCTGGAGGATGAGTGTGATTCCAGATGTGATAGCACTAGTCTCAACACTCACATCAACAAATTATTTAACCAAAACTTCTTTCCATTGTTTCTCTCCCCATGACATGTTCATGTCCATGCAACTAAAGATTGTAACATTTGATGATTTCAAAGTCAAGCATCTTAAGCAATTACGGTCTTCTAATTCATGAGTATAAAAGGAAGCAGATTATGAGAGAAACAGAGTAGTCAGTAGGGGTTTTTTTTTTCGTTAATTTTTAGATTATGGCTTAGTTTTTTTTCTCTTTTCATTTTTAAGAGCATTGAATTAGGGAACTTTTTATTTCTTATTTCATGATTTATTAATTAGGATTTGATTTTTTTTTCTTCTTTCAATTTTTATTATCAATTAGGAGTAAGAGTGACTTTTTTATGCCTTCGTATACATGTTTAATTGTTTTGATTTATTAATATTTTTTTATTTTAGATTAGGATCTTGTTTGAGATGGTTTATGTAATTTGTGTTAAGTTTTCTCTTAGAATCATGAACTAATTTCTTAATACTTCGAATATGTGAAATTAGGAGGAACCCTGTTCGGGGTAGGAAGATAGATATGTTATGATTTTAATTATGTGATTTATATTTCAAGGTTGCATTTTGTTGAGTAAAAGTTGCATGCAATATTCTTTAAGCTTCATTGTGTGTATTTAATTCATGTCTACGACCATTGGGTGTATTGAGTATCACAAGAAAAGTATGGGTGAGTATGTGGATTTTGAATCAAATCAGTACTTAGATGACCGACCAAGAGTCTAGGTGCTTAGATTAACCGACCTTGAACACTGTTATCTATGATAGTGAGAGACGAATAAATTAGACTTAGTACCCATGTTGGAAAGGAATAATTAATTCACCACCCTAGGAGATTTAATTTGTCTTGAGGACTCAAATGAGGGCTCTGGAGGGACTCAACCTGATGGGAAGATGATAGGCAACAATGTAGTTATTTTGTCTAGAAAATAATTGCATATAATAGTGGTGGCTCTATATAAGTGAATTAAAATACATAACATGTTTGTTGAACTACCTACGAATAGGGGGATGCCTAGTGAATCATATTCGGAGTATACATTCTCACTCTTCCACTTTCATAGTTTTAGGTTGCATTTATTTTTTATTTATTTTATCTCATTGAGTGCCTGTTAGAGTTTAGGAAACGGCCCCCCCCCCCCCCTTTTTGCATTTTATTTTATTAGAATAGTTATTTTTTTCATATTGAACATAAACAATCAAAAACTCCCATATTTACCTCCCGTGGTTCGATAATACTTGGTCCCTATACTTGCACTTACTACACGATCCCTTCCTCTTGAGGGTTAGGATTTTGTTTGTTTGTAAAATATTAGAACAAGTCAATAATTAAGGTTAATTTTCTTTTAATTATGTATAAAGTAAAAATATATAACAATATGTTATTTGTGTTATTTAATTTTTTATCTTACACAATAATTTTTTAGTACAATAATTTATACCCTTTAATGAAAATAACTAATAATCTTTTGTGAAATAATGCATACTTGATGTACCTTCAACCCATACTCTTAAGCTCATGAGAGAACCGTAAAAAAAATAACTTGTAACTTATATTACAAATTAAATTAGTTATGGTAACGTCATGATATGATTCATTTAATAAATATAGATACAATTTTACAATGAAATTTTTTCATTTGACTAAAATATTATATATATATATAATGCATATATTTAATAAAATGAGTCATTTGCGAATTCTTTGTTCTCATAGGTATCAAATTGGTAAAGGTGATACAGTTCAATAGAAACAAGTATAGGAAATCTTATATGAACAAGTTTCATATTATTAATTTATATCATTATATGTATTTACTAATTTCATTTCAGCTTAATCGCCACTAATTCTTCATAAGTTCATGAATTCACTTGTTTGTTACTAAATCACATGAAAATTATTGAAAATGGTTTGCTCGAATTCGTTAAAAAGTTTATTGAATAATTCAAGATCACATGTATTGTATTTTTTATATTTTAAAAAAGTATATTTAAATATTTCAATCTACGTTTTTTCTAAGAATTTTTAAATGTATATAATATGTATATTCATATTTTAACAACAAATTTCTTGAAAAAATATGAAAATGATTTACAATCTTTATTTCTTTTGATTTAAGGGTTCTTTCTCTCTAATTTGATCATCTGATTCTCCTCTTAAAGTTGACTTTGACTAAATTTTGATTTGACTTTTGACTTTGACTTCGATCGAACTGTGTTTGTGGTTGAACTTGATGAAGAATGACTTTGAAGATGGCGATGAACGCTTGAAGTCTTCGAGGTGTTCTTCTACTGGAAATGTCTGATCAGAGGGATGAAACTCCTTGTTTCTGATCGGAGGATGTTTCTGGATGAACTTGGTGAAGATCCATTGAAGATAGCGAAGTATGTTTGTTGATCTTCAAAGTATTCTTGGGCTAAAAACGTCTGATCGGAGGGATTTAGCTGCTTGATCCTAGATTAAACATCGTTTCTGCTTGCTTTTGACGAAGAACGCTTCGAACATGACCTTTGAATCTTCGAATCTTCAAGTCTGGTTGCCGTGATTGTTGGATTCGTCTTAACTCCAAGCTTGCTCGTGCCTTGAATGCTTCTAAATCACTCTTCAATGTGTCTCTGAACGTGTTTGAGTGAATGAATGAAGGTCCCAATTTATAGGATGGGGGAATTAGGATTTTCCTTTCTTGGGCTGACACGTGGCAGATTCTGATTAACTAATACTGATTTTCTTGCATAATTAATCAATCATCCAAATTTGTCTTGATGTTGTTTGACTTTTCCTTTATTAACGAGATATTATATGATCTCGATAAATATGATAAATTCAGCTGTATTTGTCAGCATGTATGAGTACTGGGAAACTCATGTAATTTGACGGGCTTATACCGTGTGTACTAAATACCAATTTTAACTTTTTAATTGGAGAATTAATTTAATTAAATTTCTCAAAATTAAAATAGCAAAATTTATTTGATATTTAATTATTTATACATATATCGCCATTTAATTAGCTTACAAATGCCCCCTCGTGCTTTGTTCACGTTCGTTTGACTTGAAGTGAATTAAGCACGATTTTTTATTTATTTATTTATGATTGTACTTAGAGAATGCCTAAGTTACCTACATACCTCTTTAAAGAGGATCAAGTCATAAATTTGATTTGATTTGGGAGGTGCCATAGATAGTTTATACTCATGTGGGTTTGGAGTGACATACAGTTTAAACTCGTGAGTCAAGGAGATATGATCTGAAGATAGTTTATAATCGTATCAAGGAGTTTTCAACTTGTAAACAGTTTAGTCTCGTGTCAACAAGATTTGATTTGGATTTGATAGATAGTTTATACTCGTATCCGGGAGTTTTAATTTGTAAACAATTTAGTCTCGTATTAAAGAGATTTATAGTTACTTTATACTCGTATCAGGGAGTAATCCAGACAGTTTATGCTCTTGTCAGGGAGCATTGACTTGCGCATTTGATGGACAATTTATAATCGTATCAGGGAGTAGTCCATAAAGTTTATGCTCTTGCCGAGGACCATGGTTGATAGTTTATACTCGTACCAATGATTAGTCCAAACAATTTAAGCTCTTGTTGGGGAGCATTGACTTGAGCATTTGATAGACATTTTACACTTATATCAGGGAGTAGTCCAAATAGTTTAGGCTCGTGTCGAGGAGCATTAACTTGGGCATTTGATAGACAGTTTATACTCATATCAAGGAGTAGTTAAAAGAGTTTAGGCTTGTGTTGAGGAGCTACTTAGGCATTTTTAGATGATCTCTTCAAACATTATCTTTCCTTGTTGAGCCAGCTGCTTGATCTTTTCTTTGAAGATGAATCAAATTTCAATTGGATTGCCTACTAACCGATGGTACTTGCAGTACTTTGGATCATCAGTTCGTCTAGGTTCTTCAGGCCACTTCATATTAGGCAACTCGATGAGCTCTACATTGATCAAATCATCAAATATCCCAGAGACGTCAGAGTCTTAGAATGGATATTCTTTCTGTCGCATCTCTTTCAGAGTCAACCACCTTTGCCCCCTGTCGTGAGGTAGATCTGTTATGTAGTCCTTATTTGAAGGATTAACATAAGTCTTGTTGTGATGCTTTTGAAGTGGTGGATCTTCGATTCCTCTTGAAGCCGTACTTATCTCCTTGTCGTGAGCTCTTATTACCATTTCTTCAAAGGTCTTCGATTGGATTCCTTGAAAAATGTAGTTGAGGTTCCACTGCATGCCCTGGATGCACATCTCAGTTGCAGAGATCTCTGATAGCATGTCCTTACAGTTGAGGTTGAGATTCCTCCATTGGTTGATATAGTCGATGATGGGCTCTTCATTTCACTGGTGCATGTTTGTTAGCTCGATCCTACTAACTGTTCTCGTGCTATAGAAGCGGTTGAGGAATTCATGTTCCATCTAGTCCCAGCTATCGATGGAGTTAGCCTCCAAGTCGGTGTACCAGTCGAAGGCATTGCCTTTGAGGAAGCGAACGAACTGCTTGACCAGGTGATCCTCTTATGTCCCGGCATTATTGCAAGTTTCGGCGAAGTGAGCCACGTGCTGCTTTGGGTTGTCTTTGCCATCGAACTGCTGAAACTTTGGAGGCTGGTAGCCTACTAGCATCCTCAATCTATTGATCCTGTCCGTGTAAGACTTGGCATAGTTGTGAGTTGATTTGGAGTCGCCTTCGAACTTCCCATTCACTGTCTCCAGTATGAGTTCTCTGAGTTGGTCGACTTGTATCCCTCCATCACATGATATTTGTAGCTCCCTTGCAGTTGACTCAGTTTCTACTGCTTGAAACTTGCTTGAAGTCTCCACTTTGTCACGTTCTTCAAATTTCTTTTCACGAGCATGACTTGACTCAACGCCGTCCACTTTATTAATCATCTTAGCAATCAAGGAGTCTTGTTCTTTGACGTGACTGGTGAGGTCTTCAACAGCTTTGAGCAGACTTGACAGTCTCTCTTCTATGGTCAAAGTGTTTGTCATCATCACTGGAGCTGCTCCTGATGTCGATGATGAGTCTGACTGAGAGCGAGGAGTTAAGCTTCCGGAGTCCACTTTGAGAGTGCTGGTGCGTGTTGATTTGCTTGCATAATTAATCAATCATCCAAATTTATCTTGATGTTGTTTGACTTTTCCTTTATTAACGAGATATTATATGATCTCGATAAATAAGGAAAATTCAACTGTATTTGTCAGCATTTACGAGCACCAGAAACTCATGTAATTTGACGGGCTTATGTCGTGTGTACTAAATACCAATTTTGACTTTTTAATTGGAGAATTAATTTAATTAAATTCTTAAAATTAAAATAGCAAAATTTATTTGATATTTAATTATTTATACACGTATCTCCATTTAATTGAGCGCAAATTTAATTTGCTTACACATATATAATTAATTTTTGTCATTTCGCAAAATCTATGAGTTTATGTGCTCATTTTATATAAATTAATCGACAACTTATATTTAAACATATTAATCTCATCCATTAATTTTATTCTATATCTTCTATAAATATGTTATCTCTTTTTACTTTCATTCATTTTATATTAAATCGTCTTCTCTAGCCTACAAATTATAATAAAACATAATGATATAGTAAGAATTTCTACTTTTTAAGGTATTACATCAATTTTTCTGCTTTAGTTTTTCTCAATTTCTTTTGGACCGTCCACTTTGTGCAACTTAATCTCAATATAATTATTTTTATTGTTTATATGTAATTATTTAATATTTTACTTTATTGGTATAAATTTGACTTATTCGATTAATTTGAAATTTCATTTGTATAATATTTAATCAAATCGATACAAAATATTAAATAAAACAAAAAAAATTATTATCTTATAATTGAGTATTATATTTATAAAAAAATTAATATTTAAATAACAAAAAATATATAATTTTTTTACTATACATACAACTTTTATCACTACCTCAATATTTACGGGTTTACATACTAATATATATGTATATGTATATATTATTTTTATTTTATCTAATATTGTTGGTCCCAAAATGAGTATAATCAGTGTATGGGGGGGAATACACTGATGTCAGATTTTCCCGAAGTCTCAGGAAAATTCTCTTTCAGACTTAGTCAGGAAGCTCCTGAACTGTTCAGTCTACTGATGGTCCTCAGGGGCAGCAGGGACGGATCAGTGAAGAACCAAATAGGCTAAGTCAGAGTTGTGCTCTCAGAAACTCAGTAGAGATAACAATCCTACTGACCGCTCAGAAGCTAGTCAGTTGGGCTACTATCTCAGTAAGCTCAAATTAGTGCGGAATGTGAGCCCTTAAGTGTTTACTTGTTTTAGTTATGAAAACTTTATCAGTTTGCTTAGTGGAAACGTGGTTAAGGCTGGTGCACAGTTTACTGATCAGGATGACAAGTCAGTCCTGATGGTTTTTCAGAAACAATGCAAGTATTCTTCAGTTTAATATGATGACAGTTTATGATCCTGAGCAGAATAGTAAATCAGCACACAAGGGTCTTTTAACGTGGTTCGAAGATAACCAACTCCTACGTCCATGACCTGATTGAACAGGAAGCTATCCTCAAAACCCTGAGGATAGGTACTTGGGTTTTACGTGCCAAGGGACACGAGTAGTCAACTTCCTCTCTTAGGAACTGACCCTTGGGTGGTTTTACAAGTCCCAGTCCTTACTACCAACCAACTCACAACCTGAGGGGTTTGGTATACACGTTTTCCAACTATTTTGTATTGATCCCTCTAACAAATCAAGGCTAAGGATGGGATCAATACTCAAAGCAAATAATACAGAGGAGATTCCTTCTACAACACTAGGGAAATTTAAGTTTCAGAGTGTTGTTTCAAATCAACTTTGAGTGCTTGGAATCTTGAGAGTTTCTCTTGGAAATTTCCCGTTAACCTTGAATGGGTGCAAGGCTCTCTGTATTTATAGGGAGGTTTGAAATAGATCCGTTGGAATTGATCCGTTTCAAACCTTCCTATTTAGGTTAGGTGCAGTTTTTGGTTGTCCTTGTCTAACATGGACCATACCTAGTATGGTAAAGTTTCTGATCCGCCGCCTGCATCTCTGAGAAGCATTAAATGCATTTCAGTCTCCGTACATACGTGTCGCCTTTTTACTGGTCATTAGTCCAACGACTAGTTTGTCAGCATTGACTTTACTGAACCTCGTACATTTATAACACTGAGTTTCTCGTTCTTTACTCAGCATAAATGTTTGTCTTATGTTGGAGACTCTGACATTCTTTTAGCTTCATCAGACTTCCATTCGCACGTGTAACCTTTGGGTCTCAGGACTTACAAGTATCAGGTTAACTGATACTAGGCCCAAGTCAGGACTTAAGAACATCAGTAAGACGTTCAGCCTGATCAAGGTTACACTGAGCCTTCACTGACAAAGACTTTCCTGAGCATGCTTAGACTACTCAGTTCTGTCAGGGTCAGAGGTCTTCTTCAGGATAAATTCTAGGCATCTTCAAGACTCTTTCAAGGATTTTCAGGTTCAGTTTCAGGTTGATCAGCTTCAGTGATCAACCCTTCAGGATTGGACATGTCTTCAGACTTCAAACATCAGGAACGTCTTCCATCAGTCTTCACTCCTCAGTACGTTCCCCCTGAACTGAATACCTGTGAATAGAAAATCTATTCTAACCTATCTATCCTGAGTCTATCATCCTGATGAACTATACTTTGGCAAATTCATCAAGGGGTTTTGGGATCTAATCAAAATAGTTCCTGATTGTCCCAACAATTTCCCCCTTTTTGATGATGTCAAAACCCTTTGAAAAATCCTACCATCTAAACAAGTTACTGACTTAGTCAATATTCAGTTCAGGAACCTATATCAGGTCCTTAGTTCAATAAGATGGAAACAGAAAAGGGTTAGTACAGTTCTTGATAAAGAGCAGAAAAGTAAATCAGTAGTCAACGAGATGTTGTCTCAGGAATATACAATAGTTTCATTGATAAATATTCTAAGTACAGAGTATCCTAAAACTATTACAAAATAATATCCCTGAAATACTGATCCTGACACTACTTTTCTAATCTTCATCATCCCACTTCAGAAGAGTCAGTCCATACTTCGCCAGGACTCTCAGTTTCACCTCATGGAATTGATCAGGATCCTCAGCAACACCATTCGTCTGAGCCACCATGGTGATTTCAGCTTGAATAGCACTCCGGTTGAGGTGATGATTAATTCCCATCATCGGCGGTATGTAGACAATGTTGTCGGGGGCCTTGATCTGATAGTGCAGGTCCATCCACTCCATGAATACCGCATTTTTATCATGGCCCTCGCACTTCAGCCAATTCCCGTAGACATAATACTTCTCCACAAACTCCTTCTTAATCGGAACACAAATCTGATTGAGTTGAGGTGGAATGAAGCTGTCTACATATTCATACTAAAAGGATCCTGCAGGCTCACCAGGGACCAACTTCTTCTTCTGACCAGCAGATTTCTTCTTCACTGCACTGGCTTCAGGTTTCTTCTTCTTAGTTTTCTCTTTTTCCTTCATGGCGTCAAGCTGACCCTGAAGTTTTTCAATCTTCGTATCCTGAGCCCTGACTTTCAGTGCAGTTTCCAAAGTGATCTGCTTCTGCTTTTTCTTTGCCACCACCAAGGGATCACCAGGATAAAGTTGCTCGTTGCATTCCTCCAAGAGCTCTTTCACTCCGTCAGAAGTTGCCTCTTTCCTCTTTTTCTGAACCTGAGTGGGAATTTCAGGATCAGTGGCCTTTCTCTTCTTTGAAGTGTCGAACTTGGGATTTTTCTTTCCATCCCCTTTTTTGGCAGCATCAGGGAGTCCTCCTCCTTATCTACTTTGGTCTTAATATCATTGAGTAAGATCCCCTGAGAAGCAGCCTGGTCAGCAATCACCTTCAGGTTGGAGGTCAGCGCATCAGATTTGAGGATGCTTTCAGTGAGGTGATTTTCAAAACTTGACTTAATGGCAGCCAAATCCTTCTTCTGAGTCAGACATTCAGTCTGCAGATTGTTGAAGGACTTATGCCATACCTCATCAGTCCCTTTCAAGTTGTCACTGATCTTCCTCAGAAGAGATGCATCCTCCGTCTGAGCTTCCTCCCTGGCCAAACCCCTGACCGTGGCCTCCTGCCCTTTCATTGCCTCAGCAATCAACTCCCTGATCCTCCCATCCAGGTTGTTGAGAGCCGAGTCTATCGTGCTTTGAACTTGGCCAGAGATTGTAGCAAGTTCAGTAGACCTCTGAGTCTCTATGCTCAGGAAACGATCAGCGTCTTCCTTCCTCGCATTTGTGAATTTTTCAACCAGCTTTTTATGCCTCTCCTGCTGATTGTAGACTCTGTTGATGATGCTCTGACCCATCAGCTAGAGACCTACTGAAACGGTCTTGTTCTTCCTTTTCTTCGTCTTCCTCCTGAGCTTCTGAAGAGCCAAGACTGGGGTCTCTCCTGGAGCCTCAGCAGTCCCGACCCCGGGGAGTACTTCATCGGCCGTTGCAACTGGTCCTGAGCTTGCACCTGCCCCGCCACCTGGAACTATCACCAGTTCCATGGAGGGGTTGGGATGAGGATTCTTGGCTCGAACTACCCTGATAAAATCATCTTTATTTAAAACTTGAGCATAAGATCTGAGACCAAACCTGTCCAAAATTAGTTGCTCCTGATCTCTGAGATATTCAACTCCTTTGGCTTCGATCAGGGATGCAACTTCAGGGATAGACGCCCTCCGCATCATGCACAAAACTCTGAGCTTCACAACCTCCTCAGCGTAAGAGGAATCCAGATCAGACAGATTTTGACTGATGAACCTTTTGGCCTGAGAGTTGGCATCCATTTCAAAAGGTGTGAGTTTTGGCAGGGGAGCAACCTCTTCCTGATTTTCCTCCTGATGTTCTGGCTCAGAATCAGCATCATCTGAGACTGCCCATTTCCTTCACATCCTTGTCCTGGAGCTCCTCCTGAGCCTCCGTTACTACAACCTCCTGATGCTCTTCATCACCAGCATCTGAGCTTCCTTGTCCCTCCGCGACAACCTCCTCATCATCCTCCTCACTTCCTTTAACCTCCTCCACTACCTCCACTTCAGCTTCCCCACTGGGCTCAGCCTGAGCCTCCATTCTTAGATCCTCCACTAACTGCATGACAGGATCCTCTTAAACAGACTCTTGGGTAACCTGTTCCCCCTCAACGGTAGAATCCTCCTTATGAGGCTTGCTTACATCTTCCTGAGCCACCTCCGGCTCGGTTGGGGTTTCAGAGATGGGAGTCGCTGAAGCTGCTGCTGCTGATTTCTTGGACTTGGCAGCTGGAATGGTTTTGGGCACAGGTATGTCGGATTTAGTATCAGAATCGTGAAGCACCGTCGCCTTCTCAGTGGACTGAGTACCCTTCACAGTCACTCTCTTTGGCCCTGACTTGGCCGGCTCCTCCTGAGCTGATGAACTGGCTGCCTTGCCCTTCTAGATTTTCTTGATCTCAGTGTCTTTCATCCTCTTAATGGTATCAGCAGCATTCTGATAAAGAATGTGTTTGTCTTTGAAGTCGACAAGCCCCTCCCTGTCGATGTCTCCAAACCTGAGACTTTGAAGCATCACTGACAACTTAGAACCAAAGTGAGGGTTCTTTGCCAGAAACTGATCTCCATCCCTTACCACCTTCTTGGCCTCAAGCACCAGTTTCTGGAGAAAGTACTCCTCCCAGTCTACCCTAGCATTTTCCACCACTGCTGCCATAACCCGGATCTTGGGCTGAGACACCTGCTCCAGTCCGCCCATAAATCCCATGATGCTCTGACATACAATCTCAAACATCAGCTTGTATTCAGGCTTGAACAATTTCTTGTTCATCTTTCCAAATAACTCCTGGGGCACGATCAGGTATGTGTCAGCACAGCCTTGCTCCTTTCCAAACTTATGCATAGCAGCATCTGATAGTTCCTCATCAGCAGTGGAATGAGGAAGGTTGTAAGTCTTTCTAATCAACTCCCTCACGTTCACCTTCTCAAAGAAGAGTTGAACGATCTTCTTCCCTTCCTTCTCCACGGTCCTCCGGAGTGGAATCACTGATTCCCACTCCCCTTCTTCAGTCTCCTTCATGTTGGCATAGAAGGCCAAAATCTGATGTGGGCAAGCTTTGGAAGGTTTCTTGGACACGAAATCCAAAAGCCCAGCAGTGTTGAGTGCTCCATAAACTTGATTCAGCTCTTTGATGGATGATCGGTGAGTGAAGTCAATCAACCAGTCAAAGGTCACCTTCGATTCAACAGATGCAATGGCATTGTGGGATTTCTTTGCTTCTAAGGCAGTCATGTATGGTTTGGTGATGGTGGAAGCCATTGATGCAAGGAAAGATAGAAAGTAGAGATATTTGTAGAAATATTGGGTTAGGAAAAAAAAATATGAGTGCGTAAATTATGAAATGAGCACAAGTTTTCCTTTTATGCCCAAAGGTTCAGTTTTAATGAACGGATTAGATGAAAATTCTTTTGGAATTCAACGGATTAGATGAAGGGGTATATCCGGAATAAAAACTTTACCAAATTCAGTTTTCAAAGCCAATAATTCAAACTTTATGGAAAACGGTTCCCGCCCACATTTACATTTAATGCGTGTCAGAGGAATGTTTGAAATAAATACGCATTTTGCATTTAATAAAAACTGAATAATAAATGAATGGCTGGGATGAGAGTTTAAAACCCTATGATTGATGTGGTGTCAGACGTGATCAGAAATGATGCAATCAAGACATAATTAAAACACAGTTCAATAATACATACCAGTCAGTCAGATATAGAAACCTGACTGAAACCTCTGAGACTGATCAGGGTGACAAGCCCTGAGCTCTGCGTCCTGAACCTGACTCTATTCTGATCCTGATGATCCACATCTAATGTTTGTTCCCCCTGAAAGCCATCCATCTCTGCAACCTGATCCTAAGTTAGTCATCCCTCCTGACCTCCTTGTTCAATCCTGAACTGAGGTTCATACTAAACCATCTAATCCTGGGTCAAGAAGTCCTAACTCTACTGACAACTCAACAAACCTGGTTTCAGGCAAAGCCTTAGTCAGGATTTCAGCTCTCTGCTTGTCAGTAGGGATCCTCTCCATCCTGATGTCCTTCTTCTCCACATGATCTCTGATAAAGTGATGCCTGATATCTACATGCTTACACCTTGTGTGTAAGACTGGGTTTTGGGATATGGCTATAGCACTATTGTTGTCACAATAAATTGGGACATCATTGGCCTCTGTTTGGTAGTCTCTCAGTTGTTGCTTCAGCTAAAGGATCTGGGAACAACAACTGCCTGCCGCCATATACTCAGCCTCTGTAGTAGATGTT
>JAPKLY010001599.1:0-39567 GCA_026898435.1 Prunella vulgaris
TGAAACTTGGAACAAGAGGAAGCCTCGCATCTCTTATTTCCATATTTTTGGGTGTAAGTGTTTCATCCTGAACAATGGGAAAGACCAGTTGAAAGCTTTTGATACCAAATCTGATGAAGGAGTCTTCTTAGGATACTCCTAAGTCAGTAAAGCCTTCAGGGTGTATAACTGTCGGACCCTTTGTGTGGAGGAAACACCTCATGTTGTGTTTGATGAGACTGCATCAGTGCATAGGAAACAGGTTCCAAGTCCTGACACTGAGGGGGTTACGAAGAGGATAACAAGATTGAGTCTTAAGAATCCTGAATTCAAGATCAAACTTGTCAGTGCTCCCAAAGGATGGGATGATGATGATGAAGATCAGGAAGGACTTCAGGCCAACCCTCAGCAAGCCCCAGCCTCAGAGAACGTTGAGTCTCAGACGGAGGGACAGACTCAACCTGAGGTACGTACTGTCGGTGATGATACTTCTGCACCTGAGACAGTTACTGAGTCCAACACTGTAGGGGGAAACAATGTCTTTGATATTGGCCAACTCTCAGGAAATGACTCAGTATCCCCTGTTCTTGCTCGTTCCTGCTCTTTGCCTATTATTGTCGAGACTAATATTTCAGGATCAGGCGAGGGAACGTCAGCAGCTCCCAGTGCTCCCGTCAGCAGAAGGCGGTGGCTAGATGATCACTCATTGGCTGATATCATTGGTGATATCAATGAGGGGGTCAGGACTAGGTTTTCCTTTGGTGAGAGCGCTATGTTTTGCTGCTTCCTGAGTGATCAGGAACCTAAGAGCATAGAAGAAGCTCTTGCTGATCCCAACTGGATCCTAGCCATGCAGGATGAGCTCAATCAGTTTGAGCAGAATCAGGTTTGGCAGTTAGTTGAGAGACCTAGGCGTCAACATGTCATTGGCACCAAGTGGGTCTTTAAGAACAAGAGGGATGAGAAGAATGTTGTAGTCAGTAATAAGGCCAGATTGGTAGCAAAGGGTTACTCTCAGGCCGAAGGAATCGACTATGATGAGACCTTCGCTCCAGTCGCAAGGTTGGAAGCAATCAGGTTGTTTCTGGCATATGCAACATTCAAGAAATTCAAAGTGTAGCAGATGGACGTAAAGAATGCTTTTCTGAATGGTGTACTGAATGAAGAGGCGTATGTTGAGCAACCTCCGGGATTCGAGGTTGGTGACAAGGTATATCACCTGAAAAAAGCTCTTTATGGCCTGAAGCAAGCTTCGAGAGCTTGATATGATACATTATCCCAATTCCTGATAGACCACGGGTTCGTGAAAGGAACAGTGGGCAGGACCCTCTTCTGGATTTCCGAAGGGGAGGACATTCTCTTGGTCCAGATTTATGTGGATGACATAATTTTTGGATCTCCTAATCTGAAGCTTTGTGAGAAATTCTCCAAGCTGATGACTGGGAAATTTAAGATGTCAATGATGGGAGAAATGAATTTCTTTCTGGGTCTCCAAGTCAGACAAACTGACTCCGGAATCTTCATAAATCAGTCCAAGTATGCGAGGGACCTGATTCAGAAATTTGGAGTTCAGTCCAACAAAGTCTCACGTATTCCCATGAACACAAATGAGAAACTGGATCCTGACAAAGAAAGAGTCTCAGTAAATCAGACTGAATATAGGGCACTGATAGGATCCTTATTGTATCTGACTGCTAGTCGTCCTGACATCACTTATGCAGTTGGAGTTTGTGCAAGGTATCAGTCTGATCCAAGGAAGAGTCATCTAGAGAGTGCCAAAAAGATACTGAAATACCTGAGAGGTACAGTCAATCTAGGACTTTGGTATCCCTCTGATGACAACCTAGAACTGACTGGCTATTCAGATGCAGATTATGGAGGCTGTAGACTTGATAGGAAATCAACTACAGGCACATGTCAGTTTCTAGGGAGTAAACTGATCGCTTGGTTTTCTAAAAAGCAGACCAGTGTTGCAACATCTACTACTGAGGCTGAGTATATGGCGGCAGGCAGTTGTTGTTCTCAGATCCTTTGGCTGAAACAGCAACTGAGAGACTACCAAGTTGAGGCCACTGAAGTCCCAATTTATTGTGACAATAATAGTGCCATTGCCATATCCCAAAACCCAGTCTTACACATAAGATGTAAGCATGTAGACATCAGGCATCACTTTATCAGAGATCATGTTGAAAAGAAGGACATCAGGATGGAGAGAGTCCCTACTGAAAAGCAGAGAGCTGACATACTGACTAAGGCTTTGCCTGAAACCAGATTTGTTGAGCTATCAGTAGAATTAGGACTCCTTGACCCAGGCTTAGGAGATTCAATCTGAATCTCTAGTCAGAATGCTCAAGGTCAGGGGGAATGACTAATAAGGACTCAGGATGAAGAAATTTCAGGAGAGAATGTGAATGGTTGTATGGGGAACATTCAGCTGAAAAGGATGATCAGTATAGACTGACTAAGATTCAGGACACTGAATTCAGGACTTGTCACCCTGATAGGTCACAAGTGGTATCAGTCAGAATACGAATCTGACTGACTGGTATGTTTCCTAATTTTTATCTAGTCATCTTATCTTGAGTGCACTATCCTTGATACTGTTTGTTGTATTGTCAAATCAATTTAATTTGTCAAATTATCCCAGCCATTCATTTAATATTCGGTTATTATTTAAATCAATTTATTTGAAATGCGGACATGCTCTAATGTGCATTTAATGCACTGTGGGCGGGAACTATTTTCGATAAAGTTTGACCAGTTACTTTTGAAAACCGAAAAGGCTCCATGCTTTTCATTTTTTTTCATCTTGACCCTTGAATCTCATAGGTCATTATTTTATGAGCCATCCGATTAAAACCGAATTTTAGTATAAATAAGAGAAGATTGTGTTGTTAAAACCTTTATGCACCCAATATTTTCTTAACACATTTTATCTAAAACCCGATTTTCTTCAAATCCTCAACTTATTTCCATGGCTTCTCCATCTGTAGAATCATTCTTTGGAAATCTTTTCCACTTAAGAAATGAGATCCACTACGAACCCTTTGGGGATTTTTCTACTAATCACCCCGATATTTTGCCTGTGCGAGAATTATACGAAAATGCAGGTCTTCTGCAATTCATTACAGCCAGACCACAGAGACTCCACCAGAGACTTGTTGCTTCCTTTTATCTGAAGATGGCGCAGAACAAGGATTCCTAGGAGTGGGAAACATGTATTCCCCTGACCACTTGTGTAAAGGGGAAGGATGGTGAAGAGGAGATGACCAGGAGGTGGGTCACTCTCAACATCAGGAGAAAGTTTAAGGAGGTCTTTAATCTCCCGAGTTTTGGACGAAGCCCGGTGGATTATGGGTTTGGGAACGAGAGAGACTTTCTCCAGTCTCTATGCGATGGGGATGTCGTTCTGAAGTCGGGTCTCAACAAATCAGTTCTGAGGACTGATAACTGTCATTTCTTTGACCTGACAAGTCAGGGAGTGATGGGGATTGCCGGAGGATTGGAGCAGATCTGCAGACCAAAGCTTTATACGATGATGGCAATCTCGGACGCCTCAATGCACAACTTCAACTGGGAGGATTACTTCCTCCAAATGCTGGTAGCTGAGACCAGCAAAATTAAGTATTCGCCAGAGGGTCAGGCGACGTTCGAGGCCAAGATGCACTATGGTACTAAGATCTCATTGATTTTGGAAACCCTGGATCTCGGGGACGTTGAACAGGCCCAGTCGCTCGAGATTCCACCAAAAATTGATCTTTTCAGGGCTTACTCCGATGATGCTGGCGCAAAAAGAAGACCTCGGACTCAGCAGAAGAAGGCTCAGGCGAGCACAACTGGGAGAGTCAAGGCTCAGGCGAGCAAATCTTCTGAGGCTGACATACAAAGCCAGCGGAGGTCAAATCTAAGCCCTCAGGACCCAAGCAAGAGAAGCTCAAATTTCTTTATTCAGGGTCAGCAGAGCGAGAGAAAAAGCTTGTGGAAGAGAGAGTTGCTGAAGAAGCTGTTCAGCATACAACTTCGGAAAAGGAACCGGCTCAGGCTGCTCTTGAAATTGCTCCCATTACTTCCATTCCGGACGTTGCATCCCCTGATCCCGATCAACTGATTCTTGACATCGCATCAACCTATCAGAGTGTTGAGAAGGATCAAGTGGAACCTGCTCAGGAAGGAGGAGTTGAGCAGGAGGCTGCTGAACCAATTCAGGCTGAAGCCCCGTGGCCTTTCCCCGCGCCTGATGAGAACACATTGCCGGATTTTGAGATAGTGGCAAGGGGAGGGGCTACTGAAATGGTGTAGAGGAGGTTTCCTGACCTCTCAGAAGCTCAGAAAGAGGCGGTAGTGCAACTTCGCACCTATGCTAAGATCAGAAATGCCACATAGCCTGAATTGAGTCAGCTTGGGGAGTTGAGAGGATGGGAGAATATGGCTGAGACTGAAGCTGCCCTCTTTGATCACTTCAACGTGAATTCTTTACATCACCTGATTAAAATGGCAGACTTCATCAGAACTGTCAGACGCATCTACCCCGAGCCAGAGCCTGAAAAAGTTGAGAAGGAGAAGAAGGATGAGAGGGAAGAAGCTGTGATTGCTGAAGACATCCAGCAAGGTGCACTGAAGGAGTCAGTGCACCGGCCGATGATGCACCCCTTGGACCCGGGACTGCTGAGGCTTCAGGAGAGGGTCGAACAGGTCTTATCCGAGTCAGAGGAAACTGGATCACCCCAGCAGCTATGTTCACTGAAAATTCCTCACGAGCACTTGCTAATTGTCACAGAAGAATAACTCTCGTTGAGCGAAAGGCAAGTAGGGTTGATTCAAATTCTGAAGCTCTGAGCAAGAAAATTAAAAGGCTGGAGAAAGACCTGAATGAAATGGCCACTGATATGCATGCTACAATAGATCTTCTTGGAGAAGTCAGAACTCAACATTCAGTAGATCTCACTGCTATCTCCGAGCAAGCAAAAGGTGCCATACAAAGCTGCAATCAGATGGTCTCAGATGTGCAAATTCAGCAGGAGAATAAGCTTGCCACTTTTCTTGATCAACAATTGTCTGAAAAAGTTGATCAACTGGTTGATGAAAAGTTGGCCAAACTGAAAGCTGAACTGAAAGAGGAGCTGCTGAATGAAATGTCTGAACAGGAGAAGGATGTAATTGCTACTGCCCTGAACAATCGGATGATGAGCTTTGAAGGACGGCTAAAAGCTGAGCACAATTCAGCCGTCGACAAGCTAAGTGTTGGCCTGAGAGGGATGGCCAGGCAGATTGGGCAATTGCAGGGCAAGCAGACTGAGATGGATAGTCAGTTCACATTATTGGCGGAGTCAGTGGATGAAGTTGTCAAACGAATAAATGACGATGATGCCAGAAAGGGGGAAGAAGGGAAGAAGCAAATTGCCACTACTTGTAAAGCAAAGAAGAAAATCTTCCCCCCTGAACTGATAGCGGCGGAAAGGAAGAGGACAAGGTCCGTCGCTGCCATCGAAGCTGCTGAAGGTTCAGATCCGAAGAGATTAAGGCCCTCTGAGGATCCTGCTTTGGAACCTTTGTACAAAGAGATGGAGGAACAAATGCAACCTGAGTTGACCACTCAGAAGAAAATGGTGATGACTGAAGCTGAAAAGATAGCAAAGATGAAGGAGATCTCGCTCCTCAGTCAGATCCAGCGCTTGAAAGAGTCCAATGAGTATCTGACTTCGCAAGTTAAGAAGAAGAAATCTGTGACTTCTGGATCTCGGATGAAGACTCAGAGGAAAATGGTGGTCAGTTCAGGATAAGGCCCTCCTCCACTGCAGTTTGTGGAAGACTTCATTCCTATAGAGATGTTGGAGGTATGGATTCCGATCCGGAATAGGTGGGCCTACCTATTCTACGTGGTGGGGTTATGGGACGATCTAACTGAAGAAAAAGACATCATACTCCATCACTGGATGGCACAGGAGCACCCTGGTCTCTCGGCTGAAATAATCAGACATGCTGACACTGAAGGTGTAGAGATCGCTCCTCCGGAATTCATCAAGTACCCTCCTCCACTCTTCAGGAACTCCAAACAACTAGACCGGAAAGCAATATCAGAAGAAGTCGTCAGAGTAGGAAGCGCTGTCGGGGCTGTTGGTGATCGGAACAGGATGAAGTTGGTCCTGAACCGAGTCTTGGAGATGTATGATATTCCACAAGCTGTATGGAATAAGGATGAAGACTAGATCAGGAGTTAGTTGTTCAGGAATTTGTAATAGCTTCAAGATAACTGTAATTCTATATCAATCAATTTACTTTTCTGAATCCTTATCAAGAACTGTACTAACCCATTCCTTGTTTTCATCTTATAGACTAAGTACCTAGTTGTCAGGTGGTACTGAGTTGTTCTCACTGACTAAGTCAGTTGATTGTATAGATGAATAGGAATTTGCTTAAGGGTTTTGGCATCATCAAAAAGGGGGAAATTGTTGGGACAATCTGAGTATTTTGATTAGATCCCAAAACCCCTGATGAATCTTCCTAAGTATAGTTGTTCAGGTTGAAATAATTCAGGATAGTTAGGTTAGGAATTCAGTACAGGAGGAACTCGCTAAAGACTGAAGAATATTGGAGTCGACCCAATTTACTGAAGTCTGAAGTGTAATTCATCCTGAAGGAATCAGTCAGTCTTGCTGAAGATTGCCTGATCTGAAGCTGAAGATCGAAGCCTGATGATTCGTCCTGAAGTCAATCCTGAAGCACCATTGACTGATGTTTCTACTGAGTACACTAAGCATACTCAGGACAGATCTTAGTCAGTATAAAGTAAGTGTTACCTATCTGGCTGAGCTGAATGCACTTAAGACCTGACATAGGCCTTGGTGCAGTCTACCTGAATCATGTAAGTCCAGAGCAAAAAGGTTACACATACTGAGCTGAATAATCTATCAGGCTGTGCTGATGACACATAAGACCTGACTCGGACAGTAGTTCAGATCACCTGAACCATGTATGTCCAAGGCAAAAAGGGTTATTTATGCTATGGGACAAGAGACAAAGAGAATGTCAGTAAGACTCCATTAAGACACACGTTCAGACTGAGTTATTAACAAGAGACACAGAGTATTGAATGTACGAGGAAGGACAAATGTCTGAAGGTCAATTAGCCGTTAGAGCGGAGAGCCAATGATCTTTCGACACGTATGTACGGAGTCTGCGCAGCATTTAATGCGGCATTTAATGCGTTTCAAAAGTTGCAGGCGATGGGACAACTTGCCAGAATAAGCATGGCGGTTAGGTCAAACAATATTTCTAGCCTGCAAACACCCTAAAATAGGAAAGATTTGATTAGATCTCCTCCAACGGATCTATTTTGAATCTTGCCTATAAATATGGAGAACCTTGCACCCATTCAAGGTTAACGGGAAATTTCCAAGAGAAAGCTCTCAAGAATCCAAGCTCTCAAAGCATACTATAAGCAACACTCTGCAATTAAATTTCCCTAGTGTTGTAGTAGGATTCACTCTGTATTTGCTTAGATCGATAGCTCTAATATTTAGCATTATTTTGTATTGCTAAAGCTATCTTAGTTGGAAACCAGAATACCAAACCACTCAAGGTGTGAGATTGGTAGGTTAGAAGGACTGGGACTCGTAAAACGCCCAGGGGTCAGTTCCTGAGAGAGGAAGTTGGCTACTCGTGTCCCTTGGCACGTAAAACCAAGCACCTATCCTCAGGGTTTTGAGGATAGCTTCCTGTTAAATCAGGCCGTGGACGTAGGAGTTGGTTATCTCCGAACCACGTTAAAAAGACCCTTGTGTGCTGATTTACTGTTTTGTTCAGGATCATAACTGTCATCATAATAAACTGAACATTCTGGATTGTTTTATCCTCAGGACTGAATCAATCATCCTGAATCTTAATACAGTGCACTCAGCCCTAACCACCAGTTTAATAAGCAAGTTCAGAGAAATTGTTTTAAGAAACTTAAAACGAGTAGAAACTAAGGGCTCACCTTCCGCACGTACTCTAGCTCACTGAGATAGTAGTCCAACTGACTCGCTTCCAAGCAGTCAGTAGGTTTGTTATCTCTACTGAGCTTCTGAGCACATTACTCACACTCAGCTTATCTGACTCGTTACTGAACTGTCCCTGTGGACCTTCAGCATACTGAGTAATTCAGGAAATCCTGACTGAGAGTGTAAGAGCATTTTTCTGAGTCTTTCAGAAAAATCTTACATCAGTGTATTCCCCCCATATACTGATCTTACTCGTTTCGGGACCCACAACCTCAAAGCTCGCCCCGGGGAGAAGTTTTTAGGGGTGCTTCCGAACAAAGTCCGTGATTGGAAGGAGCAGTTCTTTTTCATAGGTGGAGATTGCCGAGCTTCCGACACTTACTCCGGGCGAGGCGGCCGTATACCCTTGCCCGAGGGATATGGGGAGGATAGCAGTAGGTCGCCCCTTTCGGTGTGTGTGGGTTAGATTAGATTTACTAATCTAATTCTCTTTCTTTTTGCAGTTCCGAAACACCACAAGTCCAGTCAGGGGAGACCTAAGATATCGATTGAGTTCGACCTGGTGCGAGCTATCTGCTGCCTGAGGAGTGAGAAGGACAGTGACATCGCCCATATGTGCAAGCATCATTGCCTTCGACTTGCTGGTCTCCACACCTTGCCTCATCACCTCGTCCTTCAAGGTTCCGAGCTCCCGAGTTTGTAACTTACCAGAGCTCATCACTTCCGATATGTAGCTTACCTAGATACTGACCCTCATCCCACTTTGTGCAGGTGGTAGCTGGGTTGCATTCCCAATTGAAATGGGTCCCCCTCACCCGAACAGACTAGCCTTCCCCTCGACTCCCGCCCTCGAGGCGAGTAAGAAGGTAGAGCTCACCGCGAAGAAGGGCGAGGTCTGGGGTTCCGGAACTCAGAAGGGAGTGACCAAAACTTCGGTCAAAGCTCCTGCGCCTACCAAGACAACACAGGTCACCCGGACCAACAGAGGCGGCAGGCGAGGTTCCGCCATGCCGAGCGAGCCTCCCATACTTCGAAGAGGGGATCCCAACGTGGCAACGGGTCCCGAGCGAGCGAGGGTGAGGCCCTAGCTCGCAAGAGAGCTCGGACCGGTCCCGGTGGCGAGGTGGAATTGGAGCCAGCTGAGCGAACCGACACGAGGTCGGCCCAAGGTGGATCGGCTCACTCGACTGCTCCCTTGGCAATTGAGCCTCTTGGGAGGTCGCCTCTCTCCCCATCACCTTTCGGGGTGCAAACGAGTGATGACACGCTCCTGGGTTGGGACCCCGAGCGAGTTCAGTAAGTAGCTCGCCACCTAGGCCCCCAGTCCTTGTCTTTTTTCTTTATGATCTTTTTCTAATTCCGACTGCTCTGACTTCGCAGCTATGCCACCATCGTGCATCCTAATAGGCACGAAGTCCTCCATTCCTACGAGCGTTCTCGCTCCCTCACCTCGATGTGCAACCTTCTTCCGGGCCTCGCCCGGAATACGATAAGCGAGGTGTTGAGGTTTTGGTCCTCCCCCAACTAATAACTATCGAGGGCCAAAACTTGTCCGAGAACCTCCAACTCTCGTAGTACCATTCGAGTGGGCTGCTGCTCGTGAACCAGAAAGCCATTGAGCAGGCCGCCAGGTCGGAGGAGGGTCGGCAAAAAAGGAATGAGGCCTTCTTGAAGATGGCTGATACCACCGACAAGGCGAAGAAGTCTCGGGAGCTAGCCGAGGAGAGGGTTGCTGCGTCTCTAGCCACCGAAAAGAGTGCTCTCGAGCAACTGGGTGAACTCCAGAGGAAGTTCGACGCCATCCATTGCAATGCCGACGCTCAGGTGAAGGCTAAGGAGGAGGAGTTCACCCAGAAATTCACTGACAAAGATAGCAAGCTCGTCGTGGCCCGGAGAGAGATTGACCTCCAGCGTGGCTTATTCAAGACCACCGACGAGGAGTGTACCAAGCTCAGAGAGGAGCTTTCAATGAAGATGAATGTGGTCGCCGAGCTCCGCAATGACATGTCCTCCTCGGCGAGCTTGGATGTGGTGAAGGTCGAGGCCTCGGATAAGGGGTTCGTTCAGTGCTATGCTGAAGTCATCCGAACCATCTAGTGGGTGCGAGCTCATAAGGATGACGAGCTAAAAGCGGTGGTGGGCGATCTCAAAGATTGCTTGGATAGAGCCCCCTTCCCCGATGGGACCGAGCTGGACATCGGCGACTTCCCAAAACTTAGGGTGCCACTCGACTTTGTTCCAGCACGCTTCGTAATCACCAATACGGTGCCCGTACCGGAGCTGAACATCGCCACCGAGGAGGAGGCCGCCACTGAGGAAGGGCGAACTCCCCTCATGGTCGAGCAACTTCAGGAAGCCGTGGGGGATGCTATGATCGACACCTCGGGGTTCGACACTAGCGGGCTCACGGACGACATCACTACGTTGCCCGCCCTCACTACCGAGGGCGAGGTCGCCGACCCTGAGGCCCCCGTCGAGGTCCCTGCTCAGATTGCCGCCACCGCTCCGCAGACTTAGAATAGTTTTTTTAGTTTTTTAGTTTTTGCAAAGTTGTAGTAGCTCGCCGGGCTGCATAGCTCGCCCAGAAGGAGCTCCTTTTTGTAGTTTTCTTTTTGTTTAAGTAGTTGGAGCTCATTGGGCATGTGTAGCTCGCCCAGAAGGAGCTTACTTTTGTAGTCCATACACGGTCAGCTGGCTGACCTTTGTGGCCAGCACCACTTCGTATACTTAGGAATTTTTCAAGTATTTTTGACTTGAAAGTTTCTTAAGTATCTTTTGAATAGAATTCGAGCCTTTTGTTATAATCCCGTCTTCGCATATATTTTTACGCTTACGTTATAATTTCGATTAGCTCGTTTAGATATTTTTTGGGTACTCAACTGTTCGTCTTACTCTACTTTTGAGAAGCGAATCATTCATTTTACGTCACTTAGGACTACGAATTGTACCTCCGCTTGTGTAGTACATATTCTTCGTCTTACGCCACTTAGGGCCGCGAATAGCTCATCTTAAACCACTTAGGGTAGCGAGTTGTACTTTGTTTAATTCACGTTGGGCAATTGGGTTTCTTGAACCTTGCCTAAGATGTTTTCCATCTTTTTCGCGAATTTTTCTAACTTTCGGCAGTAGGCGCTTAGTGATCCTTTAAGGAGGATACCTTCGCTGACCTGGGGCACTTTGGCCTTTGCCATTTGAGCTTTTAGATTATAATGTTCGGGACCTTGGTCCTTGCGTATTGCGAAGCTTCGAATAGTTGGACATTTTGCGAACCTTCGAAGAGTTGGAACATTTTCTTCGAGAAAAACATATAACTTTGTATAGCGACGTAATTTACATCGGTTGCCATCAACATTCCTAATGCGAACCTTCGACTAGTCTATTACAAAATCTCGATGTATTGATAAAATTTCTTTAGATGCGCCGCACTCCAGGTGTATGACAATGCATTGCCTTCTGCGTCTTCGAGGTCATAAGTTCCATTCGGCCAAGCCGCGATGACCCGGAACGGTCCCTCCCAGTTTGACCCAAATACACCTGGTGGGGCCATCAGTTTCTTTTTCAGCACCAGGTCCCAACCTTGAACTTTCGGTCCTGGACCTGGGAATTGTAGTATTTCTCTGCTCTGCGCTTGTAGATGGCGTTTTTCATTTTCGACGACGTTCTGGTCTCTTCGATCAGATCTTTTCGACTGCCAAGGCTTCGTCGTTCTTTTCTTCGTTGAACCCTACCACCTTCCAGGTCTTATTCTGGACTTCTACACGTACTACTGCTTTAGTTCCGAAGGCTAAGGCAAACGATGTCTCTCCGGTGCTGGCTCGGTACGATGTTCTGTAGGACCACAGAACCTCTAGAAGTTCGTCTGCCCAGCTTCCTTTCTTATCTTCGAGGTGGAGCTTCAATGTGTGTCAAAATTTTGTTCACCGCCTCGACCTGGCCGTTCGACTGTGGATGGTACGGGGTTGAGTAGTGTTTCTTGATGTTCCATGAACTACAAAAATCTCTCAACTTTTGGCCATCGAACTGTCTTCCATTGTCCGTGATTATCGATTGTGGAAGTCCGAACCGGCAGACCAGGTTCTTCCATATGAAGCCGATCATTCTTTCTTGAGTTATTGTTGTAAGTGCTTCAGCTTCAGCCCACTTGGTGTAATAGTCTACTGCTACAACAGCAAAATTTACACCGCCTCTGCCTGGTGTAAATGGGCTGATCAAGTCGATACACCATTTTGCAAAAGGCCATGGGCTGAAAACCGACTTCAGTTGGTTGGCTGGGGAGTGGATGTTAGGTGCGAAAAGTTGACACTTTCGGCACTTCCGTGCGAAGCTAATGGCATCCTTGCGTAGAGTGGGCCAGTAGTACCCTTGTCTGATTGTCTTGTTTGCCAAAGCTTGCCCCCCATCGTGACTTCCGCAAATTTCTTCGTGAATTTCTTCTAACACCTCGAACCCTTGCTTCTTAGACAAGCCTTTGAGTAGAGCTAGAGAGAATCCACGTTTGTAGAGTTGGCCATCCACCAACGTATATCTCGCAGCCTGCTTCACTAGCCAACTAGCTTCCTATGTGTCCTCGGGGGGTCGTTCTGTCCTTTAAGTATTTTTAGATCGGAGTGCACCAATCTTCACTGTCTTTATTGCCTTCCTGCCCCCCACTCGAGGTCTGGTTTACTTTGTAATCTGACGTCGAGGGGTTCTTCAGTTTGGTGACTACAACCTCCGTGACCTCGGCTTCACCGTTACTGGTAGCTAGTCGGTCTAGGGTGTCTGCTTGGTGTTTTCTAGTCGCGGTATCTGATTGATGTAAACCTGCGTAAACATCGAGATCAGATGCGCGGCTATCTTCTGGTAGGTCATCATCTGCTGGTCTTTTGCCTCGTACTCTCCCCGGACTTGGGATATTATTAGCTGGGAATCTCTGAAAACTTGAAGATTGGTTAACCCCACATCTAATGATAACCTAAGTCCGGCTATCAAGGTTTCGTACTCCGCCTCGTTGTTGGTTGCTCGAAAGTTGAACTGGATTGTGGAGGTGAAGACTTATCTGTCTGGGCTGATTAGGACCACGTCGATGCCTGCTATCGTGCTGGTTGATGAGCCGTCAACGTAGAGGTGCCACGGAGCTATACTCCCCCTCGTCGGATCTTGTGGGAAAGTTAGCTCGACGATGAAGTCGGCGAGCGCTTGTCCCTTGATCGCTGTTCGGGGTGCGTAGGTTATACCGTATTGGCTAACTTCTAGTGACCACTTCAGCAAGCGTCCGGCAGTGTCTGGGCGCTGCTATATTTGACGTAGTGGGAACATCGTCAGCACCTCTACCGGGTGGTCGAAGAAGTAGGGCCTCAATTTTCTAACACTCATCACCAGTGCATAGGCTAGCTTCTCTATTGGGGTGTACCGCAACTTGGCTTCATGTAAGACTTGGCTTACGTAGTACACTGGTAGGTGTGTTTTCGCCTCTTCTCGTACCCGGACGGAGCTAATGGCAACCTCCAACGCAGCAAGGTAGAGGTACAACTTCTCCCCAGGTATTGGCTTTGACAGGACCTGCGTATCTGCAAGGTATGTTTTAATATCTTCGAAAGCTCGCTGGCATTTACTTGTCTACACGAAGTGATTCTTGAGGTGCAGTTTGTTGGTTTTGGCCGCCTCCTTGTACCTTCGTGTGTTTGAGTTGATTGCTTCGAAGAACGGGCGGTTCCAGTCGCCAGACCTGGAGATGAACCTATTCAAGGCTGTCATGCACCCGGTCAACCTTTAGATTTTTTGCACGGAATCAGGCACACCCATCTCGATTATGCACTGGACCTGCATTGGGTTGACCTCTATTCCTTGTTGGCTAACCAGGTGACCTAGGAACTTTCCTGAATGTACGCCGAAACTGGTCTTTTTGGGGTTCAGTTTCATGTTGTAGTGGCGCAGTATGTCGAAGGTTTGCTTGAGGTGGTCGAGGTGATCCTCCTTCCTCAAACTCTTGACAACTATGTCGTCCACGTACACCTCCATAGACTCGCCGATGTGTTGGTCGAACATTTTATTAACCAACCTTTGGTAGGTTGCTCCGGCGTTGATAAGTCCGAATGGCATCCTTTCCCAGCAATACATGTTTTTGTTGGTGTAGAACGCCGTATGTTCCTGGTCATCTGGATGCAATGCTATCTGGTGATAGCCTGCGAATGCATCCATGAATGCCATCATTTCATGGCCAGCGGTGCTATTTACAAGTTGATCAATGTGGGGTAGTGGGAAGTTGTCCTTCGGGCATGCCTCTTTCAGGTCCGTGAAGTCGATGCATAGCCTCCACGTCCCGTTGTGTTTTTTGACCTGGATGGGGTTCGCGACCCACTGTGGACACAAGGCTTCCTTGATCAGCTTGTTGTCTAACAGCTTTCCCACTTCGGTTGTTAAAGCTGCGTACTTGTCTGGTCCATACTTCCTCCGCTTTTGGTGCACGGGTCTCCTCGTCGGATCTATGTTAAGTCGATGGCAAGCATGTTCCAACGGGATCCCCGTTATATCTTGACCAGGCAAATACGTCCAAGTTGGACATTAGAAATAGCTCCATTCTCGACCAGTATGGTTCGGGTAACTCGGAACCTATGAAAAGCTCCAAGTCCCTTTCCGAGTCCACTGGGAGTGTCATCAATTCTTCCATGGGGTGGCCTTTCTTTTTTTATTTTTCCAGCTTGGGTCGCTGATGAACTCGTCCCACTCCTCTTGTGACATTTGTGCAGGTTCGTGACCTATGCGTGGCTCGAGGTCATCAGCTTGATTACCAGCTTGGACGGGCTCCTCAACTGCCAATACTTCTGGGGGTTCGTTAGTTTGGAGAGTTCCTGTGCCGATGGAAGTTGGAAATGTTAACTATTGCGAAGGCTCGGCAGGTCTCCAGCTCGCAGGGGTGTCACAACATAAGGGAGCTCGGCGAAGTGAATGAGGAGTTCGCCCGAGCCCCCGTAAGCCTAAAGCCGGCTGACCAACCAGACATGAGAGGGGAGTTCGCAGGGGAGCTCGCCCACAAAGGGGCGGCTCGCCCATGAAGCTCACCTAAGGAATTCGCCTCAGGAGCTCGCCAAGGACCTCGCCCAGCCCGAGAACCCAAGAATCAGCTGTATAAATAGGGAGAATAGATATGTAGTAGGAAAGGACTTGGTAAAGGGTGCATCGTGAGGGTTCAAGGCGAAGGTTAAGAACCTTCGTCAACACCGGAAGCCTAATAGGCTCGTAAGGTGCCACCTCCCATTTGAACACCTATAAATAAGGTTTCTCTTGTACTATTCATAACAATTCAATCATAACAAAACATTTACTTTCTCTCTCTAAACTCTCTACTTTCTCTCCCTATATTATCCCCTCAAGAACACTAAGAACATTAATTCTTAGATTATTGTTTGATAGAATTAATACACTATAATAGTCAAATAAGCAAACACGATTAGTAAATTCAATCAACAGAGTGACTTAGAGAAGTCTACAGCTGTAGAGTCAGTTTTTCTCTGTGAAAATCACAAAGTTTTGTGCTCTCAGGTTTTAAAACAATGATGAATATAACAAGGTAATTAAATATGCAGGACAAGAATATAAATAACAGAAAGTAAATAGACCAGGTTTATAGTGGTTCAGTATCTATAAAAAAAAAGATCACCTACATCCACTGTTACACCACTCAGGTGTCAAATTCACTAAGAAGTGATCACAAAGATCAATACAAGTAGTTCTCCCTTAGAACTAGGTTCACTCAGATTCCTATTCTAAAAGGAGATTAAACTACCCTATTCACTCAGAATGTAACTAACAAAAGAGTCTTACAAAACCTCACAAAGAGATATCTACACTAAGTAGATATATAAAGTAGGTGAGGGAACAACAACAAAAGGGTGTATTTCTTACTAAGAAAATCCTAACTAACTATCCTATGAATCACAAAGAATAAAACGAATAAAGCTCTCTCAGAATATTACTAGCTATAGACTTGCTTAGGTTGAATGCTTGTGGGCTCTGGGTTGTTGTTGTTGCTTCCTCTGAGGACTTCTTCTATTTATTGATTGAGTGGAGTGTCTTATCCGTTGGGAATTTCAAATTTGAAATTCAGATAAGGCTCCTCTCTCTCTATTGGCATGTGTGAGATGGTCCTCATCCTTCACACAGGATAGTACTGATTGTACTGTGTCCTTTTCTTCAGAATTATGGCCTTCCTTGTAACTAATCTTCATTATCCTCCAGAATCAAAGAAATAACTTCCACTTAAGTACAATTTAGTAAGGGTCTTCATTATCTTCAATTAATCTCTGACTTGTACCATCTCTTCAAACGGTTCTTTGCAGTTGTAGAGTCTTCAACCTTACAGATGTAGAGTGCTGTAAATATCAAAAATCGGCTGTAGAGAAACCTTACAGTTGTAGGTTCATGTCTGGCTGTAGATTGATCAAATACACAGCTGCAGACTTCACTTACAACTATATGTTTCAAACAATAATTTCCTTAGCACAAGTGTTAGATCAAATTATCAAATTAAACACATTGTTTTGTACACATCAAAATCTAAACCAAGGTACTAACAATTTCCCCCTATTTTGATGTTGGCAAAACAAATAACAAAACAAGTAACAAAGACAATAAGAAATTGTCTTATAAGAACAGAAACAACTAGAAGCAGAGCAAAGCAGGGCACAACACAAAACAAAAAAGGAGACAGAGTAAAGCACAGAGCACATAGCTGCATAGAATAAAAGAGATCCAAGATACAGCTTACAGTATATAATTAGACTAAAAACTAAACAGTTTTAGTGTCTAATCTAGAATAGTGTCTTCATCTTCTCCTGTGCTTGGGATCTGCATCTTCTTCTTCATCCTCATCATCAAAATCTTCATCTTGGGCCTTCAGAATTCCTTGCTCCACTAATTTCATGTTCTTTTCATCCTCTTCAAAGTATTTCATCAGCATATGTAGTTCATAGGATTCCATCTCTTCTTCTTCTTTCTTGAACTTGAATACCCTCTTAGGCAATGGAATTCTTCTGATCTTTCTACCAAGGAGTTGAGCATTATCTCCTTTATATAATGATCCATCAGCCTTTAGGTCTTTGAATTTTTGGAATCTGTCCTTCTTGAGCTTGATTCTCTTAATCACAGTATGCCTGTTGCAAATGCTCAAGAATTCCATCCATAAATTGTCAGATTCATCTTTCATTTGATTAACCCTTTCCTCAGAATCTTCAATAGGTACCATGCTCAATGGTTGAACATTTAAAGGTTGAGCAGTCACAACTGCTGTAGATTCATCAGAAATTTTCTTTCTTTGTCTTTCTTTCATTTCTTTCTCTTTCTCTTCCTTCTCTTTCCTCCTCTCTCTTGATTCCTTCACTGTTTGTTCCCAATAACCAAAAGGTTTTTGAAAGGATTGAAATGTAGGTTTCTGAGCTGTAGACTTAGGGAGCTGTATGATCTTTCCTTCTCTAGAGCTTCCCTTCATCTCTTCTGATTGAGTTATTTCTTCAGTCTATTCACCCAATCTCATGGACAAGTTTTTGGACTTTGCAGTTTCAAGTTCTTTTGCCCATGATTTCCCAATAACCTTCACATTCTCAAGAATATCTTCAGCAACCTTTTCCCTTTCTTCAATCTCTTTCTCTATTTTGCTTTCCCCCATTTTGCCAACATCAACATGTGACAAAATGGTGTTAAGCTTGCTCATAAGATCATTTCTCAGATTCTCATTCCCAGATATCAGCTTGGTCATCTCATTCTTCATTCCCTTCACTTCTATCTTCAGATTGAAAGAGTCATCCTTCATAAGCTTGATATCTGACTGAAGATTACTGATTTCTCTTGACTTCTGGCTACTTTCTTATCTGATTTCTTCATTTTTAGCCAGTAAGCTATCCACAACAGCTTTGAAGTTTTTCTCAAGAACTTTCTTTTCCTCTAAGCTTCTCTCCTCAAACTTCTTCACAAGGTCTTCCATACCTTTTCTAACATTCTGGGAAATAATTGCATCAGGTACTTGTTTGACCTGTTTCAGGATTTCAGTTTCATTTCTCTTAAAAGATTCCTCTAAGTTCTTCAGTTGGGATACCACTTCCTTGGGTGTCATCTGAGGGTTTGTATCACTGTCTTCTTCCTCAGAATCTCATTCTCTTATTGCCAACTCTTTACCTTTAATAACTTTTTGAGCTTTGGAAGGCACCAACTCTACAGCTGTAGAGTCTTCAGTAGAGGCCTTCCTCTTGCTAGGAGTCACAGCAACCTCTGTAGAAAATTCAGTAATATAATCTTCCATATTAACAATATTTTCTCTCTCAAGAGCTGAATAGCTCTGCAGTGGGGGAGTTCCATGCCTGTAGATTTCTTCCAAAGTGTACATTGCAGGTGGAGATTGATGAAAGATACTTGTGATGGGTTTTGAAGTGTCCTTATCAATCTTCTTAGATGTATCATCTACAATATGAGATTGAATTTCAGCTTGAACTTGGGCTTGAGCACCACCCATTGGTGCATCATCATTGCCATCATCACCATTATCATTTGGCTTATCATTGGGATCTTTACAAGGAGAATCATCTTTTCTTGTATCCTTTTCCTTCTCAGAATCTTCTTCTGCAGGATTCTCTTCTTCAACAACTACTGGATCTGCAGCACTAGCTCCTGCAGACTCCATCAAAATAGCTTCCTTGGCCAAAATAGTTAAGCCCTCAGCTTCAACTATTTGTGTACTTCCTTCACCAGTTTTCTTTGGCATTTCTTCTTCATCACTTTCAGAACTTACCACATCAAAGTCAGCTTCAGGATATTCAGCTTCAGGATCCATCTCAGTTCCCATAGCAATTCTCAAAGCCTCAGCTGTAGATTTGGTGATTTTCTGCCTTGCTGGTTCTTCAACAGTCTATTTTCCTTTTCCTTTGTCTTTCCTTATTTTCTCAGCAATGAAATCATCAATAAAATTTGGTTTCAACAATTCATTCACATTACTACAATTTGTCCAGTCAACTACCTACTGGAACAAATTCCTTTCCTCAACAATCAACTTCTCAAGTTCTTCTCTGACTATTTTCTAGTCATCAAATTTTTGCCTCTCTTCTTCAAATCCTTCAACACTCTCAACTGGAACAACAGGGAGTTGTTCAGTTTCAGGTTCAGGAGTTTCTTCATTTAGTTCTTCAGAAATGTGTACCTCAGACTTTACAGTTGGCAAGTCTACAGCTGTAGACTTGTCAATTTCAACTTCTGTAGCTTTCTTTGAATGATGTTTCTTTTGCCTTCTTTCTCTATCAATCTCATCTTCTGAGTCAGTGGGTTCATCTACTAAGATTCTTCTTCTTACATCCTTCTTTTTCTTTCTTTTCTCTGGTTCTTTTGGTGATCTGATGATAGTGAGAACCTTTCTTTCTGACTTCTTCTTTCTCCTCTTGGATTCAGGGGCCATAGGAGCATCCACAACTCCTCTCTTGAAATTAGCCCATCCAATAATTCTATGAGTTATAATGGGTTGACCTTTATGCCCATTAAACAGAGAAAAACCAACTTCCTTCAAGATATAATTTAAAAACAAACCAAATCCTTTGTTCTTACCAGCCTTAACTACATCATTTCCTATATACCTCAATAAAAGTTCTCCAATATCAACTTTTATTTCCTTAACAAATGCTATCATTAAATCCCACATTAATATAGTATCAGTATCATGAGCACCAGTTCTACATAGTAAGCATTTATCAATGGCATCATAAAGATAAACGTACTCAACTGCTAAGTCAGTCTTCTTGAACGTTCTCTTCCAGTTCTTTGGAAATGGCTTCTTTGCTGTGAATCTCTTCCAATATTTCTCATCTTCTTCAGCAAAGTTGAGGTTGTCATGTGCATTACCTCCAGTCCTTAGGTGTAGAGCCTTGCAGATATCATCCGCTGTAATATTGACATTCTTTCCTTGCAGCTTCACTGATAACGTCTTCCTTTCAACATCGGCTTCTGCATTTTGATAGAACTCATGCACTATCTTATCATCATAAGTTCCAGGGTTGTGAGTCAGGCAGTAATGAATGCCTTGATTCACTATATGCTTCACAACATCCTCCATAACATCAGTGGGATGCTTCTTCAGTATCTCATCAAAATCGAATAAGGCTCTGAAAATAACTTTCATCGCCATGGTTCTTGGTTTCTTTTGAGTAGGGGATAGGAGTGTTTAAGATTTCAGGGGGTTCGAAATGTTGAAGTATGATATAAAAAGAATGAAGGGTCCTTTAAATACCTTTCTTTAAACATCCATTAAGAACAGGGGTATAACAGTCTTTGACCTAAAATTTATGAGCTTTTGAATTCTGGACCAAAATTTATAATTAAATTTGTCCAAAATCTAACTCACATAAAATTTAATTCCATTTAAACTGTTACACGTATTCACACATTTTATTAATTAAAATACCTGAATAAATCTAAAATTTCTGTAACTTAGTACAAAAGTTTTTGAATTTTGTAGTGCTCCATTTAATTTGCCGAACTGTACAAAGTACTGTGAATTTCCTAAGTTTGCAGTTGACATTCTTAGAATTTGGAAATACACAGTTAGTTAGGAATTTGCATTTTTGAACTAAGTCTGCAGCTGTAGAGTTCAACTCTACAGTTGAATGACTTTGCAGTTGCAGTTTTCCTTTTCACTGATTTTCCAATTTTCTGGGTTTGTCTTAGCAATTTAGTGATTTTCACAGAGTCTTCTTACAATTCTAACATTCCCAAATTACCTCTCAAGATTGAAAATCTTGATTCACACAAGGGTTTAGTGAAAATATCAGCAAGATTAAAATCAGTATGAATCTTTGTCAATTTCACATCCTTTCTTTCAACATGATCTCTTATGAAATGATGCCTTACATCTATGTGTTTTGATCTAGAGTGTAAAACTGGATTCTGTGTAATAGGAATATCACTTGTATTATCACAGAATATAGTTGTTTCTCTTCAATCAATCCCATAGTCTTGTAATTGATATTGCATCCATAAGATTTGTGCACAACAGCTTCCAGCAGCAATGTATTCTGCTTCAGCTGTAGAAAGAGCAATTGAATTCTGCTTTTCACTGTGCCATGCCACCAACCTTTCACCTAGGAATTGATAAATCCCACTAGTACTCTTCCTATCAATCTTACAGCCTGCAAAATCTGAGTCAATGTACCCAATGAGTTCAATTCCTCCTTCTTTAGGATACCATAATCCTAGATTTTGTGTGGATTTGACATACTTTATGATCTTCTTCACAGCATTTAAGTGTGATTCTTTAGGATTCACTTGGAATCTAGCACATACACCTACTGCAAACATGATATCAGGTCTGCTAGCTGTAAGGTATAGCAATGATCCTATATTCGGTTACATCAACACTTTTACCATTCTCATCTTTGTTAAGATTCACAGAAGGTGTCATAGGTATATTGGTAGGCCTAGAACTATCCATTCCAAATCTCTTTATAAGCTCTTGTATATTTAGCTTGATTGATGAAAATTCCATCTCTCAATTGCTTAACTTGTAATCCCAAAAAGAAATTCAGATTTCCCATCATGCTCATTTCAAATTTCTCTGTCATGAGCTTAGAGAATTTTCTGCATAATTCTTCATTGGTTGAGCCAAAGATTATGTCATCGACATAGATTTGGATAAGCAAAATATCATTCCCATGTTGTAATCTGAATAAGGTTTTGTCAACCAATCCCTTTTTGAATCCATTTTTGTTCAGATGATCACATAGGGTATCATACCATGCTCTTAGTGCTTGTTTAAGTCCATAAAGGGCTTTCCTAAGCTTATAAACCTTATATTCAGCTGTAGATTCCTCAAAACCTGGTGGTTGTTCGACATACACTTCTTCAGAAAGTAAACCATTGAGAAATGCACTCTTTACATCCATTTGATAGACTATAAAGTTCATATGTGCAGCATAGGCTAGAAAGATTCTTATAGCTTCTAATCTTGCAACTGGGGCAAATGATTCATCAAAATCTGTGCCTTCAGATTGACAATAGCCTTGAGCTACTAACCTTGCTTTATTTCTGGTTACAATTCCATCTTCATCAAGTTTGTTTTTGAATACCGACCTAGTTCCAATCACTTTGTGATTCCTAGGTCTTGGAATAAGTTCCCATACTTGATTTCTCTCAAAACCATTCAATTCTTCTTGCATTGCAATAATTCAATTGACATCTTGCAGTGCTTCATGAATATCAGTAGGTTCTGAAGATAAAAGAAATGTAGCAAACATTGCCTCATGGATTTGTTTTCTAGTTCTTACATCATCTGATATGTTTCCAATTACATGCTCAGGGGGTGATCTTTCAACCAAATCAAATCTGACACAGGTTCTAATCCTTGATCATTGTTCTCTATAGCTGTAGATTCACCTACTGCACACTCATCCAGTCCTTTTGTTGGTGTCTCTACTTCTGTTTGAACATTATCATGGACTAGATTCTCTAATGGTGGTAACTCAACAATTATAATGCCAAAGCCTTTGTTGGTCAAATCTACAGGAGTTTTGATCTCAACATATTGCTATTGACTTGTAACTGTAGAGTTGTCCTCCTTAGAGTCTTCAACAATTTCTTCAGGGGAGCTATGTTGTTCATAAAAAACAACATGATGTGACTCTTCCACAATCATCAATCTCTTCTTATACACTCTAAATGTTTTGCTAACATTAGAATAACCTAGAAAGATACCTTCATCTGACTTTGAATCAAAAGTCTTAAGATATTCCTTCCCATTATTTAGTATGAAGCAATTGAATCCAAAAATTTGTAGATAAGAAATATTAGGAGTCCTTCCTTTCCATAGCTCATATGGAGTCTTCTTATGATCCTTAACAATCAAGCATCTATTTTGAGTATAACATGCAGTACTTGTTGCTTCTGCCCAAAATTTCTTAGGCAACTTTGCTTCAACAATCATTGTTCTTGCAGCTTCCTTAAGTGTTCTATTCTTCCTTTCAGCAACTCCATTTTGCTGTGGGGTTCTAGCTGCAGAGTATTCATGAACAATACCATAAAGTGAACAATACTCTTCAATAACTTGATTTGTGAATTATGTTCCTCTATCTGATCTGATCTTCACAATCTTCAGATTCTTTTCATTTTGAATCCTTCTTAACAATTCGGGTAACCACTGTAGAGTTTCACTCTTCTTTCTTAGAAATACAGTCCAAGAAAATCTTGAGTAATCATCTACAACAACCAAAGTATATTTCTTCCCACTTATACTTACTGGTTCTATGGGTCCAAAGAGATCCATATGCAATAATTCAAGTGTTCTTAAAGTACTTGGATGTGTCTTACTTTTGAATGTCTTCTTGATTTGTTTCCCTAAGACAGAAGCATCACATAAGTGTTCCTTCTTGAACTTAGTGTTTGGCAAACCTGTTACAAGTTTTTTATTCACAAGTTCATTCATGGTTCTAAAGTTTATGTAATTCATTCTTTTGTGCCATAGCCAACTAACTTCATTGAAACTATTAGCTAGAAAACAGGTAGTTTCAGCTGCAGAGTTCCACTCGACATTGTAAACATTTCCTTTTCTATTTCCTGTCAGTTTAGTTGTTTGAGATTCAACATCTTTGACTATGCAGGTGTCTTGTGTAAAGTCTACAGTGTAGCCATTGTCACAAAATTGACTCACACTAAGCAAGTTATGCTTTAAACCATCTACCAAATAAACATCATTGATCTGAACATTTCCCTTGAGTAGACATCCTGATCCTTTAGCTGTTCCACTGGCATTATCACCAAAAACAACTTTAGGACCTTTATGATCTTTCATATTTTGTAGCAAACTTCTGTCTCCAGTCATATGTCTTGCACAACCACTGTCAGTGTACCAAATCTCTCTTTTGGTGGTTGTAACATGTTCCTGCAAAATAAAGTGAGTTATTTAGGAATCCAGTACTTTGGATTTCCTTCAGTGTTACTCTTTGCAATCTAAGCCTTTTTGGGAGCTGTAGAGTGTTAGGGTTATACTAGAAAGTATGCTTTTACTTTGTATAACTAAACTGAATCTTTGAGCTTTATCTGAAAAAATCTTTTATCACTGTGCTTTAGATAAATATGAATGTTATTTATTTATTGCAATCCGTTCATATAATAGTACAAGTTACACTATAGATAAATGTGGTGATCCCCGAATAACTCAAAACAAGATCACATTATCAGTTTCTTGTAACAAGTACTAAATTCACAACCTAGATGGGATTTGAACACCCAATTGGTAAACGTTTGATGTGTAGATCCCAGAATGGCTTATCTTGACCAAGGGATTGCACTAGTGAATGATGATGCATTGAAGAGGACCTACAGAGAGGTAATTCTTCCGGACTGATTTATGGGATGAAGAATTAGACCTCAGTGGTCGTTTATTTCTAAACCTCTGTCCCTTAAATAGGACTGTGTGTGATCCGTGCATGACACTTTATTTTGTTATGGGTAGAGAGTCAATAAGACTCAATACTTTGCATCTTGGGTGACGCCATTGAGAACATGATAGTTGCTAAGATTTAATACAGAGAAACGTGTGTTTGGAAAGTCTTGCATGATAAGTCCCCTTGGTGAGCTCTAAATGTTCATCATACTAAATCTTGCAAATGGAATTTGTTTCTGGTATGATGATAAAGAAGAGTTGTCCTTACTCCAAGGTTAAGATGTTAAATTAATTAAAGCGTTCAGTGGCTTGATTAATTAACGGACAAGAGAATCTTAAACACAGGAAATAATGACCGGGAGACATATGATTGTAATATGGTTTAAGATGGATAGTGCAACATTAATCCTAAAGTGGAGTGAGATTAATGTTAATGGGTTGAATGACATTGGGCTCAATGTTAGAATTCAAGGCCCATTAGGAGGTCCAATCTTAATTCTCCTAAAGGCCCCTCAAGTAGCCCAATTAAATGTCCAACAATAAATAAGGTGTTTAAAATAAAAGAATTAATTTTGGGCCCAATAAGTGTTTTTTTCGAAAATTTGTATATATATTGAATAAATGAGAGATTTTATGGAAAATAGATATGTATCTTGAATACAAGAATATCTAATAAAATTAAGATCTCATGGAATTAAATATACATCATATTTTTCGAAAATTACACGAAGAAAGAGAATATCAAGAATTGAATATTTAGTATTCAAGATTATCAAGATTAGAATATTTGATATTCATGATAATCAAGATTTGAAATATTAGTTATTCAAGATATTCAAGATCTTGTATTCTCAGTATAAATATGAGATGATACAAGACTTCATGATTATTATGAGAAGGCTTAAATTTTCGAAAATTTAAGGTCTCTTGGGCAACAAAATTATTTTCTTCCTTGTGTTGAAATTATTCGTATGGCCTCCCACCGGGTGTACGAATAAGGACAAGAGAATACTTGAGAAGGCTTTTGGGTTTATCAAATTGAGGGTCTCAAGAAGGACGCAATCAAGTTTATTGTTGATACTGCTTGGAGTTGGAACATAAGGCGGTTGAAGTATATAAAGTATCTCAAAGGACACCTTTTATCTCAGAAACCTCCTTTTTCATCTCAAAGGACGCCTTTGATCTTAACAGCCTTGCGAAAGCAGCTCAACCAAATACGCCTTTTGTCTCAGAAACTGCCTTTTCTCCAAGAGGTACAATTCACTATATCCCTTAGTTCCGCATGTTTAGGGCTTTACGTGATATTATTTGATCATATGTTTTGCATGCAAAGCCTGTTGTTGGGTATACAATTATTTGATTTAATTATGTTTAAATCATGATATTAATTGTGGGCTTAAATTTGTATTTAGCGTAAATCCCGAATAGATCCGCGTTTAATTCCCCAACAACTGGTATCAGAGCTGGTTTCGGGCTCTATACGTTAAATTGTAATTTAAGTGTTTAATATTAAATTTGAAAACTGGATAGTAGAATCGCTAGATCTTTTTTGCAGGTATCCAATTGTCATGGTATTTAATATTTTTTTATGAATGCATGCATGATGATGCGGTTTTAAAATCTGATTCGTTCGGATCGTTTTTCCCGTGAGAAAATCCACGGGTAGACTAGAATATTTTTTTGTAATAGACTAGTCTAGACGATAGGTTTATTTATTTTTGTAAATAAATTGTAACCAATATCGAAGACGAAGAACAGAGATTTTAAGGCCCGGAGATAAAGTTGGTGAAAGCTTGAAGATGAACGATGATTACGATATCTCGTAGTCAATACGAGAAATTAAACCATGACAATTGGATATAACGTGCCAATTTGTTTAATTTGTTTTGATGCATGCTTTATTTATTTAATTTGATTAAATATTTTTATTGCATGAATATCGTGATGAAAAATCTCAACTCTGAAAATTGCTAAGTATGTTTTGAATATAATTTGGTATTTTATTCTAGATAATAAAATTGAATTATTTGGCTACGCATTGGCAAGCGCCTTTCTCCCTATCGGATAGGCCAAAAGACAAGTTCACATGAACGAATTCTCAAAAGGATGATTGTGGATTATTATTAGTGGCGGTATGACCCTTCCATCGAGTGACTTATTCAAAACGAAGTAATAATCCTGTATTTAATCATGGTTAATACTTAGGTATAAAATTGACATTTTATTACTCCCCATCGGAGTCCCTACCGATTTTATATGGTTAAGTGGAAGCCGACTATTAATTTTTGAAATTAAAAGTTTGTAATTGTTCTTGTTTGTAACTTACTTAAATGTGTTTGCATAAACGTCCACATTCATCGTGGCTTATGTGAACTATTTTAAGATGTCGGCCGATTTATGCTATATATTTTTTTGAGATTTTAATATAAAGCATGATCGAAATTTTTTGTGATACTCTTTGTGAATCGATGTATGTATTGATACAATGTGTGTTTTATGTCAGTTCAGCGTGTCGTCTCCTTTTAAACTACTGTTTACAATACTTAAAGTTAACAAATTGGAAGGTGAAAACTATGTTGATTGGAAACGTCACTTATTTATTGTCCTAACCGCACAACAACACAAATGGGTTCTTGACACCCCAAAGCCCCCTACGCCTACGGATGATGCAGATGTTGCCGAAAGGGAATATCATAGGGAGTGGATGAAATCCGATGAAATGGCTAGGTGTACCATCTTGGCTTCAATGTCAGATGTGTTGCAACACCAACACCAAGACATGTAATCCGCTTCTGATATGATGCTAAACCTTAGGGAAATGTTCGCTCATCAGAATCGTACGGCTAGGCAAATCACCATGCGAGATATGTTGTCGCTAAAAATGGTGGAGGGAACGCCCGTAAGGGATCACGTTCTCAAAATGATGGGCTACCTCAACAAGTTAGAGGTAGTTGGAGCGGAATTTGATGCGGAAATGCAAGTTGATTTCTTTTTCCATTCTCTACCGAAAAGCTTTGAGCAGTTCCAGTTGAACTATATGATGAATAATCAAGAGTTCACATTGGCACAACTCTTGCAAGCATTGGTATCGGCGGAGACACTCATGGGACACCAAACTCAATTCTTGGTAGCAAGCGGTCCGATTTCTTCCACACCGAAAGGTGGGAAGAAGAAGAAGAAGAAGACCAAAGGCTCGAACCAAGCTAAGAGTAAGGTGACTAATGAGGGAAGGGTCAAGAAAACTACCAAAGGGAAGCGTTTAAACTGTGGTGAGAAAGGACATTGGAGGACGGCCTGTCCCAAGCCAAAGAAGGCCGGGAAGAAAGGTAATTCTCATGCACTTGTTGTTGAAACTTGTTTAGCGGCGTATGCTTCCCATTCGTGGGTAGTGGACACGGGAGCCACTGATCATGTATGTTTCACTTTACAGGGGTTCCGGAAAACCCGGCAACTTAGTGCGAATGAGATCCTCATCACATTGGGCGATGCTACGAGGGTAGCGGCTGTCTCAGTGGGAGACGTGTACCTATCTTTTGAAGATAGAGTTTTAGTTTTAAAAGATGTTCTTTATGTTCCCAGTTTTAGGAAAGATTTAATTTCGGTTTCTAAATTGTACGTTGATGGATACTCAGTTTCTTTTAATAATATGGTTGTTATTTTTCTAAACGATGAGTTCATCTGTTCGGGAACATTAGTGAATAATCTTTATACAATTAAAAGTGCACACCACACACAAAATGCTTCTTATAACACATCGACTATTTCTAAGAAAAGAAAATTTTCTTCAACCGTGAACGAAACACTTCTATGACATATAAGACTTGGTCATATTAATCTAAAAAGAATTCAAAGGTTGGTGGTGGATGGCTCGTTGGAGTCTCTCCATGTTGAGTCGTTTCCAATATGTGAATCTTGTTTAGAGGGGAAAATGACCAAGAGGGCCTTTGGGGCCAAGGGGAATAGAGCTAGTGAAGTGTTAGAAATCGTTCACACTGACGTATGTGGGCCAATGTCGGTTCAAGCTAAAGGAGGTTTTAAGTATTTCATAACTTTTACGGATGATTACTCAAGATATGGGTATGTTTACCTTATGCGGCAAAAATTGGAAACCTTTGATAAATTTAAAGAGTTCAAAGCCGAGGTCGAGAAATATAAGGGAAAGAGTATCAAGTTCCTACGATCGGATCGTGGGCGAATACCTCAGCAATGAATTTTTGACCTACTTGTCAAGTGAAGGGATTGTATCCCAATTGACCACACCCGGTACCCCTAAAAAAATGGGATTGCGGAACGAAGAAATAAAACTCTTTTAGAAATGATCAGATCCATGATGAGTTATTTGGAGTTACCCAAGTTGTTTTGGGGCTATACCTTGGAAACAGCGGCTCACATTCTAAACTTGGTGCCATCTAAATCGGTTCCTAAAACTCCCACAGAATTGTGGACCGGGCGTAAGCCTAGTTTGAGACACATGAGGATTTGGGGTGTCTGGCATATGTGTTGGATAAGGAAGCTGGAAAATTGGATCCACGTTCGGAATTGAGGTTCTTTGTAGGATACCCTAGAGGAATGATTAGGGTCTTAATTGCATGTTTTTGCATCCATTTCGACATGGTTTTGATGTGCTTATGTTCATATTTGACCCTAATTTGGTATAAATTGTGCTATTAACCATTTCGTGGCAAGAAAATGTGTTTTGTAGAGAAAACGAGCAAAATCGGCAAGAGACTAGCAAGTTCGTAAAAGTCCAGAAGTTGTGAGTTGATCCAATGGAGACAAATGATATACCATGTCAAAGAGTTCGAAGAGAGGGTCGCAAAGGAAAAAGAATCGAGTCAATCGGAGCTCTAGAACTCGAAGAGAGGGTTGCAACGGAAAAAGAAAGTCGAGGATCGATCGGACAAGTCGAGTCCGGGCTCGAGCGACCACAAGCCCAGACTCGTGCGACCACAAGCTAGGACTCGTGCGATGGTGCTCTGGTTCGGGCGATGAAGGCTCGCACGAGTGCTCACACAAACCTGCACTCGTGCAAGATGGCTCTGGTTCGAGCTAGATCCAGCCACACGAGTGCTCACACGAGCCAGATTCTTGTGGTCGTGTGCTTGTACTCGTGCGCCGGTTCGGATGGTCCCAATTTCAAGGGCAATTTTATCTTTTCGTGCGTTTAATGAAGGGCATTTTGGACCAAGCATTGTGAGCACTATAAATACTTCAAGGATCAGATTCTCAAGCATAATCCAAGTCACATTAGTTCATAATCATAGTGAGATTCTTAGATTAGAGAGAGAGAGGTAGTTACTTGTGGGTTTCTTAAGATTTCTTCTCAAAAATTCTTAGATAACTTTTGATCTACCGCTTTGATCATTGATCTGTTAATTCCTGCATTCTCGTCTCGTCTAAGGCTACATTCTCACCGATTGAATTTCAATTTCCATTGTCCGATTGCTAGTTAGCATTTTAGAGGTAAATTGTATCTTTCCAATTTTCATTGTAATAGGTAATTCTCTTTACATTTCTTTCTTAATGATAATTGTTCTTAACTTGATTTTTCTAATGTTTACTCAATTAGCCATGAGCTAATTCCTTAATGTGTTAGTGTATGATTCCTATGGAGTAGTGTAGTGATATGTTGATCTTTTGAATACTTTGAGTTGTTGTATGATCAATTCTCTACATTGACGGATTGTATGAATGCTTGCATGTGTAGATGATAATTAGGGTCATTAGGGAGTTAGTCTCTTGCAAAAGTAGAGCTATTTTCCTAAACTTTCTTGTATTAAGGCCAATGCATATCAAGTGTTTGATAAAATTTCTAAGATAGTGAGAAATATCTTTAGTGAATTAGATGAACAATTAGAGGCTTTGATATGTTAATAGGGAAACCTTTTGCATGTTGGAGTGGCTTGCCCATTGATTATACACAATCTCATTGCATGATAAAGTGATGCTTAACTACATGAAACATAGGATAGTACACTAGCACATATCCTTCACATTTGCTCACTTTACAACCCAAGGTGATAGGTAGTTTACTTCTTTGACACATTAGTAGACGATAGAAACCTTTCTCCTTTATTGCTTTGTTAGCTAGCCAATTGAAACAATGAATTTTCCTTACAGTTCCCTGTCTCCTTTGGGTTCGATATATTTTAAAACTTGGTCAAGCTTACCACGCTCATAGCGAACACGTACACTTGCGTGAGGACTTATTTACACCGAACAAGTTTTGGCGCCGTTGCCGGGGTATCGGCTAGATTGTTTGGTTGTTTGTTGTTTCTTTTATTTGTGATAGGTTACTATTGTGAGAATTTGATACTTGGAAATTCTTGCTGGATTTTGTGAAAGAAAGATGAATAGATACAACTATTTTTCCTACCATCCACCAAATAATCAACCTTCTACATCATATTCTTACCATCCTTACACCTACCAAAATGAAAGAACTTACCAACCCCATCATACATCAATTAACTCCATGCCTTCTACATCCTACCGTCAAGAAAATTCTACGTATATTGATGAAACACTCCATCTTATACTCGAAAAGCTGGACACCATAAGAAGTGAAGGATATAGGCATATAGAGGCAACAAATCAAAAGTTTGATGCAATTTGTCGAAATTAAGGAGCTAGAATCAAAAGCTTAGAGGTGCAAGTGGAGAAAATATCAAGAAGATGTGGACAAAGGGCACGTGAATGCAAGTCCTATTTGATTGAAGCTCAATTGAGAGAAGGGTGTAGTGCTATTGAGTTAAGAAGTGGAAAGAGATATGAAGGACCTATTGCTCCTATTTGTTGTGAGGGTGAAGAAAAAGGGGTAGAAAAGGAGAAGATTGATGATATGGATGAGAGAATTGATATGGAATACTCTATTCCAATAGGTGAAAAAGAAGAGGAAAGAAAGGTGGAAAAAGGGTTAGTAGAAGAAGAAGAAAAGGGTGGAAGTGAAAAAGAGGAAGCATATGTTCCTAAGTGGAAGAGAATTAGAGAAGAGAAGGAAAAGAAGAATAAAGTGGAAGTTGATGAATGGGGGGTGCCAAAGACGGTAGTGCCCATTCCATATCCCCAAAGGTTTGCCAAGAAGAAGCTTGATGACAAGTTCAACAAGTTCCTTGAGGTTTTGAAAAAGCTCTATATAAATATTCCTTTTTATGAAGCCTTGGAACAAATGCCAAGTTATGCAAAGTTTATGAAAGATCTCTTAGCCAAGAGAAAAAGAGTGGAGGGGGTGGAAATGGTAAAATTGACTAAAGAGAGTAGTGATGCTTTGACAAGAAAGCTACCTCAAAAAGAGAAAGATCCGGGATGCTTCACATTTATTTGTGACATGGGAAATGGAGTAGTACACAAAGCCTTATGTGACTTAGGAGCAAGTATCAATTTGATTCCACTCTCGATCTTCAAAACCCTAAATCAAGGTCACTTGAAAGGAACATTCACTACTCTTCAATTGGCGGATGGCTCAACCACCATTCCTAATAGCTTTATAGAGGATGTACTTGTGAGAATTAAAGATTTCACATTCCCAGCGGACTTCTATGTTCTTGATATGGAAGAAGACAAAGATATTCCTCTTATTCTAGGAAGACCTTTCTTGGCTACCGCTCGAGCGGTTATTGATGTTTATAATGGAGAGTTAACTTTGAAGCTTGGTGGGGATGAACTTCACTTTTCTGTCCAAGATGCTATGACGCATCCGAAGGAGAATTCCTCTCACAACTCTATTGATGTTGTAGAGCTTTGTATACAAGAAGCTTTTCAAAATGCTGAAATTCCTTTTTTACTTCTAATTACGAGATTCCTAACTATAATAAAGTTAAAGAAGGTGATTGTTTTGTTGTTGATGATGCAGGTAATGAACATGAAAGAGCAATGAACACTCGAGAAAAGGAGATGCTCTTGGAAATCAAGGAGGGTGAAATAGCAAACAAGGAGAAAAAAGAGGAAGCTAGGATTGCATTAAAGTCATTGCCCGATCACCTCAAGTACGCATATCTTGATGAAAATGAGAGGAATCCGGTAATCCTATCTTCTTCTCTTCAAGGTGATGAACTTGAAAAATTGCTTGCTATGCTTAGGAAACATAAATTGGGTATAGGTTGGACGGTGGATGATCTTAAGGGTGTAAATCCTTCTTTATGCATGCATAGAATACGTCTAGAAGAAAATGCTAAGCCATTAGTTCAACCACAAAGAAGAGTGAATCCTATAATACAAGAAGTCAATAAGAAAGAAATGTTAAAATTGCTTGGAGCGAATATGATATTTCCAATTACTGATATCCCTTGGGTGTCACCTTTGCATGTAGTATCTAAGAAAGGCGGAATGACTATCATAAAAACTGAAAATAATGAAGTAATTGCTACAAGGGTGGCCACGGGTTGGCGTGTTTGTGTTGATTATAGGGAATTGAACAAGGCTACTTGTAAGGATCAGTTTCCTTTGCCATTTATGGACCAAATGTTGGATAGATTATGTGGTTATCGATACTATTGCTTCCTCGATGGTTATTCCTGTTACAATCAAATCATGATTGCACCGGAAGACCAAGAGAAGACTACTTTCACATGTACCTATGGAACGTATGCTTGGAGACGCATGCCTTTTGGGCTATGCAATGCTCCGGCTACATTTCAAAGGTTAATGATGTCGATATTCCATGGGTTAATTGAACAAATTATGGAAGTGTTTATGGACGATTTCAGTGTTTTTGGAAATACTTATGATGTTTGTTTGTCCAATCTTGAGAAGGTGCTAATTAGATGTGAAGAGGCAAATTTGGTGCTCAATTGGGAGAAGTGCCACTTTATGGTAAGTGAAGGTGTTGTTCTTGGACATCACATCTCCTCTAGTGGGCTACAAGTGGATCGTGCCAAGGTAGTAGCTATTGAAAAGTTACCTCCACCTATAAATGAGAAGGGAGTAAGATCTTTCTTGGGACATGCCGGATTCTATAGGAGATTTATCAAAGATTTTTCTAAATTGTCAAAACCATTGTCTCGATTTATGAAGGCTCGCATGAGTGCTCATACGAACCTGCACTCGTGTGAGATGGCTCTGGTTCGAGCTAAATCGAGCCACACGAGTGCTCACAAGAGCCAGACTCGTGTGGTCGTGTGCTTGTACTCGTGCGCCGGTTCGGATGGTCCCAATTTCGAGGGTAGATTCGTCTTTTCGCGCATTTAATGATGGGCATTTTGGACCAAGCATTGTGAGCACTATAAATACTTCAAGGATTAGATTCTCAAGCATAATCCTAGTCACATTAGTTCATAATCATAGTGAGATTCTTAGATTAGAGAGAGAGAGGTAGTTACTTGTGGGTTTCTTAAGATTTCTTCTCACAAATTCTTAGATAACTTTTGATCTACCGCTTTGATCGTTGATCCGTTAATTCCTGCATTCTGTTTTGTCTAAGGCTACATTCTCATCGATTGAATTTCAATTTCCATTGTCGGATTGCTAGTTATCATTTTACAGGTAAATTGTATCTTACCAATTTTCATTGTAATAGGTAATTCTCTTTACATTTCTTGCTTAATGATAATTGTTCTTAGCTTGATTGTTCTAATGTTTACCCAATTTGCCATGAGCTAATTCCTTAATGTGTTAGTGTATGATTCCTATGGAGTAGTGTAGTGATATGTTGATCTTTTGAATACTTTGAGTTGTTGTATGATCAATTCTCTACATTGACGGATTGTATGAATGCTTGCATGTGTAGATGATAATTAAGGCCATTAGGGAGTTAGTCTCTTGCGAAAGTAGAGCTATTTTCCTAAACTTTCTTGTATTAAGGCCAATGCATATCAAGTGTTTGATAAAATTCCTAAGATAGTGAGAAATATCTTTACTGAATTAGATGAACAATTAGAGGCTTTGATATGTTAATAGGGAAACCTTTTGGATGTTGGAGTGGCTTGCCCATTGATTATACACAATCTCATTGCATGATAAAGTGATGCTTAACTACATGAAACATAGGATAGTACACTAGCACATATCCCTCACATTTGCTCACTTTGCAACCCAAGGTGATAGGTAGTTTACTTCTTTGACGCATTAGTAGACGATAGAAACCTTTCTCCTTTATTTCTTTGTTAGCTAGCCAATTGAAACAATGAATTTTCCTTACAGTTCCCCGTCTCCTTTGGGTTCGATATATTTTAAAACTTGGTCAAGCATACCACGCTCATAGCGAACACGTACACTTGCATGAGGACTTATTTACACCGAACAAGGAACAAAAGGGGGTATGTTCTATAGTCCCAAGGACCAAAGAATTGTAATCTGTACGCATTCTAAGTTCTTGGAAGAAGACTATATAAACAATAGAAAGCCCAAAAGTGAGATTACCTTAGATGAAATAAAAGGGCCTAATCATATACCAAGGGTACAAGTTGATGTACCACGCGATACACCAACACAATCGGAGCCTCGTCGTAGTGGGAGGGTTGTGAGACAACACGAGAGATTCATGTTTGTGGGAGAGTAATCTGACTTAGTCCCCGGGGAAGATGAATTAGACCCATGGACATACGACGAAGCACTCCAAGACAAGGATGCAGATTCTTGACAAACAGCAATGAAAGCCGAGATGGGGTCTATGCAAATGGATGTCAAGACAGCTTTCCTAAATGGAAGTCTTGAAGAATAAATATATATGTGCCACCCCAAAGGCTTTATTGAAAAAGGCCAAAAGCACCTTGTATGCATGCTTCAGAGGTCTATCTACGGACTTAAGCAAGCATCGCGAGCTTGGAAACAATGTTTTGATCATGTAATAAAATCTTATGATTTTGATCAAAATGAATTTGAGAGTTGTGTGTACAAGAAGTGTGTCGGAACTGCCGTGGTATTCTTGATACTATACGTAGATGACATTTTGCTCATTGGAAACAATGTAGCGGTGTTATCAGACGTGAGGGTATGGTTGTCAAATCAGTTTGATATGAAGGACTTAGGGAAAGCCGGTCATGACTTAGGGATCAAGATTACTCGAGATCGCAAGAAAAGATTGATCAGCTTATCGCAAGCTTCATACATAGACACTATTTTGAAACGATTTAGCATGCAGAATTCCAAGAAAGGTTTTGTACCATTTAGACATGGAATTCATCTATCGAAAAAGATGTGTCCGAAGACACAAGAAGAGATAGATTGCATGAAAGGCATCCCATATGCTTCGGCAGTTGGAAGCCTCATGTATGCTATGCTATGTACGAGATCGGATATCTGCTTTGCCGTAGGCATGGTAGCACGATATCAAAGTAACCCCGGGAAAGAGTATTGGACGGCTGTTAAGAACATTCTGAAATATCTCAAGCGAACTCTAGATAGAATGTTAGTTTATCAGTCAGATAGTCTAATCCCCGTTGGTTATTCGGACTCAGATTTCCAATCAGATATAAATTCCATATAGATCTACCTCGGGTAATGTGTTTTGTTTGGGGAAGGAGTCATGATATGGTGAAGTGTGCATCACTGATTCTAGCATGGAAGCCGAATAAGTAACTGCTTATGGAGCAGTGAAGGAATCGGTTTGGCTCAAGATCTTCTAAGTGGACTTGGATAAAATTCTGAATTTGTCTAGCATTGTAATGCTAGGGCAGTTACAAATTCAAGGGAACCAAGAGTCCACAAGGCCAATAAACACATTTAAGGATATACAATCTTAGACGAGAAATCGTTAAGAGAGGGGATGAAAATATGGCAAAGATCGCATTGGAAGACGACCTAGTTAATCCTCTCACAAAGTGTCTGCCTCTATGTACGTTCGAGAGACATGTGGGAGGAATAGGAGTCAAGTGTGTTGCCAATCTGCTTTGAGTATAAGTGGGAGAAATTATTAGGACATGTGTAGCACATAGATATGTTGTAGTATACTTAAAAGCAGACTTTGAGTATAAGTGGGAGATTGTTAGGTTTATACTAGAAAGTATGCTTTTACTTTTTATAACTAAACTGAATCTTTGAGCTTTATCTGAAATAAATCTTTTATCACTGTGCTTTAGATAAATATAAATGTTATTTATTTATTGCAATCCTTTCATATAATAGTACAAGTTACACTATAGATAAATGTGGTGATCCCCGGATAACTAACAGCAAAATCACATTATCAGTTTCTTGTAACAAGTACTAAATTTACAACCTAGATGGGATTTGAACACCCCATTGGTAAACGGTTTATGTGTAGATCCCAGAATGGCTTATCTTGACCAAGGGATTGCACTAGTTCATGATGATGCATTGAAGAGGACCTACACAGAGGTAATTCTTACTGACTGATTTATGGGATGAAGAATTAGACCTCAGTGGTCGTTTATTTCTAAACCTCTGTCCCTTAAATAGGACTGTGTGTGATCCGTGTGTGACACTTTATTTTGTTATGGGTAGAGAGTCAATAAGACTCAATACTTTGCATCTTGGGTGACGCCATTGAGAACATGACAGTTGCTAAGATTTAATACAGAGGAACGTGTGCTTGGAAAGTCTTGCATGATTAGTCCCCTTGGTGGGCTCTAAACGTTCGTCATACTAAATCTTGCAAGTGGAATTTATTTCCGGTATGATGATAAAGAAGAGATGTCCTTACTCCAAGATTAAGATGTTAAATTAATTAAAGCGTTCAGTGGCTTGATTAATTAACGGACAAGAGAATCTTAAACATGGGAAATACTGACCGGGAGCCATATGATTGTAATATGGGTTAAGATGGATAGTGCAACATTAATCCTATAGTGAGTGAGATTAATGTTAATGGGTTGAATGACATTGGGCTCAATGTTAGAATTCAAGGCCCATTAGGAGGTCCAATCTTAATTCTCCTAAAGGCCCCTCAAGTAGCCCAATTAAATATCCAACAATAAATAAGGTGTTTAAAATAAAAGAATTAATATTGGGCCCAATAAGTGTTTTTTTCGAAAATTTGTATATGTATTTGATTAGGGTCATAATTGCATCTTTTTGCATCCATTTCTCGATGGTTTTGATGTTCTTATATTCATATTTGACCCTAATTTGGTATAAATTGTGCTATTAACCATTTTGTGGCAAAAAAATGTGTTTTGTAGTGAAAACGAGCAAAAATCAGCAAAAGACGAGCAAGATCGTAAAAGTTCAGAAAATGTGAGTTGATCCAATGGAGACAAATGATATACCATGTCGAAGAATTCAAAGAGAACGCAAGAAGAATCGAGTCAATCAGAGCTCTAGAACTCAAGATATGAAGAAAACAAGAAGTCGAGGATCGACCAAGTCTGGCTCGTGTGACCACAAACTTCGACTCGTGCACCCATAGGCACACACTCGTGCAGCAGGCCTCTGGTTCAGGCGATGAGCCACCACACGACCACAAGAAGGGGCTCACATGAGCCCAGTTCGTGTGGCAGCAGAAGGCCACTCGTTTGATGCCCCGGACAGGCCCAATTTCGAGGGTTGTTTCGTCTTTTCGCGCGTTTAATGAAGGGTATTTTGGACCAAGCATTGTGGGCACTATAAATACTTCAAGGATCAGATATCCAAGTCACATTAGATATTCATTAGTTAGTTCTTAGATTAGTTTAGAGAGAGGTTAGAGGTAGTTTCCAAGTGGGTTCTTAGTTAGATTCAATCTTCTCTCTACAATTACTTTTGATCCAACCATTGGATCTTTAATCCGTTTTATCCATTAGATTAGTCTCGTTATTAGCTACAATTCTACGGTTCATTTTATGATCTTGAGCTCCGGATTAGAAGATAGCATTTCAAGGTTTGATGATTGTATTTCAATTTCATCTACATTTGGTAAGTTCTCTTGAATTCTATTGTTCTACTTCATAATCTTGTTGTTTAGAATATTAATTGTTGTTTTTCATTACCAATTAGACATGGGCTAATTCCTTGTTGCATGGTTGTATGAATACTATGGTGAATTTAGTTCTTATTAATCCTATGCATGAATTAGTGATCTTGTTGGATTAGTTCTCTTATTAATGACTTGTATGAATGCTTGGGATGTTTAATTGGAATGTATGGCTTATATGTTTAGCTATGAAATGAGAAATGAGCTATAAGAACTTTATGCATACTAAGTGTTTGATGTTTGGCTTGTATGACCAATGAGAATTGCATATTAGCCTAGACCTCTTAATTGGAGTATTGGAAGTTGTAGAGAGATCTAGACATCCAATAGAGCCCTTACCTTGTGTTGTAGAGAGATCTAGACACTAGTTGGCTTAACTAAGACACCAAGAGACCTTTTGCATGCTAGGATGGATAGGATTTTAGAGGAACCATAGTAGGATTACCTCCATGTACACTTCACACTTGCTTACTTCTTTGAGGTGATAGTTAGGATTTACTATTCTTGCTTGATTAGTAGATAGAATACATGATTATTTTCTTGCTTTCCTAGCTATCCATCTTTGTGAACATTCAATACTAGCTTGATATCGCATCGTTTCCCTGTGTTCGATATTTAACTTGGTTAACTTGCCGCGACAACAACGACCACGTTCACTTGCGTGGAAATCATATACGATTTTGGCCAACAATATTAAATAAATGAGAGATTATATGGAAAATAGATATGTATCTTGAATACTAGAATATCTAATAAAATCAAGATCTCATGGAATTAAATATACATCATATTTTTCAAAAAATACACGAAGAAAGAGAATATCAAGAATTGAATATTTAGTATTCAAGATTATCAAGATTAGAATATTTGATATTCATAATAATCAAGATTTGAAATATTAGATATTTAAGATATTCAAGATCTTGTATTCTCACTATAAATATGAGATAATACAAGACTTCATGATTATTATGAGAAGGATTAAATTTTCTAAAATTTAAGGTCTCTTGGGCAACAAAATTATTTTCTTCCTTGTGTTGAAATTATTCGTATGGCCTCCCACAGGGTGTACGAATAAGGACAAGGGAATACTTGAGAAGGCTTTTGGGTTTATCAAATTGAGGGTCTCAAGAAGGATGCCTTCAAGTTTATTGTTGATACTGCTTGGAGTTGGAACATAAGGCGGTTGAAGTAGATAAAGCATCTCAAAGGACGCCTTATATCTCAGAAACCTCCTTTTTCATCTCAAAGGACGCCTTTGATCTCAACAGCCTTGCGTAAGCAGCTCAACCAAATACGCCTTTTGTGTCAGAAACTGCCTTTTCTCCAAGAGGTATAATTCACTAAATCCCTTAGTTCCGCATGTTTAGGGCTTT
>JAPKLY010001600.1:0-39556 GCA_026898435.1 Prunella vulgaris
ATATCATCAAAACATCTAACAAGAATATCCTAACACCCTTCGACAGATGAGCTCAACATCCTAAATGTCATCTAAGTCGAAACAGAGTTGATGGAGGTAGGCGATCAGCCGGAAGAGGCACAAATTGCCCGAGTGCAGGAACCAGTGGAGGACTCACAACCGGCACCCATGGAGGAGGATAATGAAGCTCAAGTTGTAGAAGCAGTGGGAGATCCAGAACCAGTGCATATGGAAGTTGATGAAGCTCCCCAACTTGAAGAACCATCCAACCCAGTCCCTCAAGCAGTGAAGGATGTCCAAGAACCTGCCGAAGTTGGAGAAGGAAGTGATGACCTCGATCCTCGAGTAGATCACGAGCCAATGACGAAGGAGGACTGAGATGAGCTCACTGGCAATCCAAGGCGGGAGAACAAGAAGAAGAAAGCCACCCCCTTGAAGGAGTTAAGAGCAATTCAGGTGGACCCCGACAGAGGTGACGTGGAACTGTTCATTGGTTCTAAGTTATCAGGGCCAAACCAAAGCAGGATGGAGTTGCGATACTCAACCATGGAGAAGCTAGCATACGTACTAGTGGAGGTGTTGATAATATTCCCACTAAAGCAGATACTGCACCGGCCGGACACTGCAGGCCGCTTGTTGAAATGGTCACTAGAAGTTAGCCAATACGGTATAACCTACGCACCCCGAACAGCGATCATGGGACAAGCGCTTGCCGATTTCATCATCGAGATAACTTTCCCACAAGATCCGATGAGGGGTCGTATAGCTCCGTGGTACCTCTACGTAGACGGATCATCAACTAGCACAACAACAAGATGGCGAAGATTGACGCACTCCGATCGAAAAATACTTGAAGGACGAACCGGTCCCAGAAGGTGTGAGGGAAGCTAGTTGGCTAGTAAAGAAAGCAGCCAGATACACGTTGGTGGATGGCCAACTATACAAACGTGGATTCTCGCTACCCCTACTCAAATGCTTATCTGAAAAGTAAGGGTTCGAGGTGTTAGAAGAAATCCACCAAGGAATCTGTGGGAGTCACGCTGGGGGGCAAGGTTTGACATACAAGACGATCAGACAGGGATACTACTGGCCCACTCTTCGTAAAGATGATATACTGTTCAAGCTCGGAATCCGTAAGGACACTGATTACAGTTTAAATATGCATGTATTTTACCTATTTTGTGTATTATTTTGTGTACTATAATGTATTGTTTAGCGTATTTATATATAATTTCACACTTTCTAATTAGTTATAAGTATTTATGTTTTCTATATAAATAAGAGACATATGTATAATTCAACATGGCAATTATGTCTATTGTATATTGTTGAGGTCTTAAGTGGAGTTATACTTATCCAAATTTTATGATATTGAACACCTAAGACAATGTACTAAATACTTAAGACATTTTAGTGATCCAATTTTACAAGTTTGGATTGTATTTGTACTCAAAAGTGAAGACTCCATTTCTGTCCAATGTTTGGACTCAAAACACATTTTCGTATTTCCACAATATCTGGAGCTTCACTAATCCAATTGAATTAATTCCAATTGTATTTGATCACTAATTCGTTTCTCTAAAACTTGTCTTCAGGGCTCAATTGTCAAAAGTTCCGGCTTCAATGGTCAAAATGACAATCAATGCAAGGGCTTCAGAATTCCGCCATCTCAGGGCACATGTTGGGAAACAATTCACCATACTTCACACAAAAGTCCAATTTACACAAGACCAAAGCCATTGGTTAGCCAAGAAATTCATAAAAACACAGTAAAAATATTAAAGGCGTTGATTTTTTGCAAGCTGAGATATCTGCTTTTCAAAAGACCACCATAAATACTCAGAGAAAACAATTCAGTTTTACCAACTTCACTATTCTGGTCATAACTCACAATCTAGAGATCCGATTTTTGAGATCTTAGACTCCTTGGAAAGCTAATCCAACGACCTACAACTTTCATTCATAAGTCAAGATGAAATTCGGACGGCAAGGGCAATTAAATTACTAATCTTTACAGGCCACGTGAATTGGTTCCTAAAGTCTCCATGATTCACTATTTGGCCTATATAAAGAGCCCTTTAGCAACCCTTGAAGGCATCCCATTTTCCTTGTAATCCTTCTATATTAGTCTAGTATCTCTCTTAGAAATATGAGTTCTTATTGTATTAGTATGAGTAGCTAAATATTTTACTAGAGTTAGGGATGAAGCTTTAGTAAAGTATTAGTAATGTTCTTGGTTATTCAATAAAGATTTTCAAAGTTTCAATCCTTTAGTCATTTGAAGAGTTTTTAAGAGAGGTTTTGATGTGTCATTACTTTGATTTGTTGTAGACTTATTGGCACAACAAATGCTTAGTTTTACACATCAACTATTGATTTTATAAACTTGTTCGAAGGTCTAAACGTACTTTTCAAAAGTATTATATGTGCTCAAAATTATATCTTCCGATTGAAATCACTTGATTGTTAGATTTCGATTGAGTTATCAAAGATAACCAAGATAATAACTCTAGTATTTTTATCTAAAGTGGAATCTCGAAGCTCTAGTATTTTGTTACTTTATTGAAACCTCTCAACTAGATAATATCTTTTTCTTCCAAATCTCCCTGTGGTTCGACACTCGGTCTCCCGAGAAATTTTATTACTTGAAATCAACCTACACTTGGGTGCGTAACTCTCAAGGAGCTATCAGACTCAAGTCTCAAAACGTTATTATCTAAAGCTCAAGGCAAAGGCCAAAGTGCCCAGGTTAGTGAAGGTGTCCTTCTTAAAGGATCACTAAGCGCCCACAGCCCAACGATAAGAAAAAGTTCACAACAGACGATTTAAAACGTCTAAGGCAAGGTTTTTAAAACCCGATCGCCCAAGTGAACAACCAAGCACAACTCGCTGCCCTAAGCGACATAAGACGAGCAATTCACGGTCCCAAGCGGCGTAAGACTGACAAAATAAGTGCCAAATAAACAAGTAAGATTCGCTGCCCGAAGCGATGTAAGATAAATGATTCGCTTCCCTAAGTAGTATAAGACGAACAATTGTGTACCCATAATAAATAAATACAATCTACTTAAAGATAATAACGTGCGAAAAACAAATAGAAGCCAAATTAGAATAGCGAAGTTGGGAGTTCGCCTACACTTGAGCTCTTATCCACAGGGGCAAATCAGCTCGCCCATACATTAGAAGTATCATAATGTGGACGAGCTGGGGGGCAAATGTTGATAGGCGAACTAAAGCGAACTACTAATGAAGAATTACAAGGATAAATAACCAAGGCTGAGGAGCTGGCCAGCATGGAGGTAGAGGAGCTCGTTAGAAGCTCGCCAATGTGGCCCCATGCCACGACGTCAGTTTAGACCAGGTCAATACCAAGAGTATCAGGGGAGCTCGCCCAGACGAAGGGAAGCTAGCCCAAATGAAGGGAAGCTAGCCCAGACAAAGAGAAGCTAGCCCAGACGAAGGGAAGCTCGTCCAGATGAAGGGAAGCTAGCCCAGACGAAGGGAAGCTCGCCTAGACGAAGAGAAGCTAGCCCAGACGAAGAGAAGCTAGCCCAGACGAAGGAAAGCTCACCCAGACGAAGGGAAGCTAGCCCAGACGAAGAGCAGCTAGCCCAAACGAAGGGAAGCTAGTCCAGACGAAGGGAAGCTCGCCAAGGAGCTCACCCATACCCGAGAGACCAAGCTGAAGTCCACCACCACACTACCCCGAGATGGCACAAGGCAATGGAGCTCGCGAAGAAGCTCGCCCAAGTCCGAAGTATGGACAGTAGTTATATAGGGAACTAGTAGTGACGTAGTAGGACGAAACAATGTAACCAAAGCATAGTAGTGAGTAAGGACACTTGTCAGCACCTAAGGCTAAGTAAGCCATTAAGTGTCACCTCACTACATGCAAAGGTATAAATAGGTCTCTTGTGCACTCTTTCTCTCTGGAAGTTCATAGTTTCAACAACACTTTCTCTCTCTAACTCTCACTACTTTCTCTCTCTACATTACAAATCAAGAACACAATTTCATAGTTATTGTTTGATAGGATCATAAGCTATTTACAGCCACTTAATCTTACAATTACGAAATCCTATCAACACTATTCATTAAGAATACAAGAGACTCACAAAGAGCCTTTTACCTCACTAAGAGAAATCTACACTAAGTAGATATTACAACAATACAAAATAGGTGAGAAAATAACAACATAAATGTGATTTTTCAGTAAGAAAATTCTAAAAAAAATAGCCTATGAATCACAAAAAAAAATATCTCTCAAAAAACTCTCAGAATATTTGCTAGCTATAGGTTTACTCAGGTTGAATGCTCGAGTCGTTGTTGTTCCCATCTTCTAAAAATTCTCTTCTATCTGAAGAGGAAGAGGCGTGACTTATCCGTTGGAGAATTCAAATTTTTGAATTCTGGATAGGGCTCCTCTTATCCTCTATAAACTCTCACATGTGTGAGGTGGTCCTCATCTTCCACTCACACTAGTATTGGATGTACTATTTGTCTTTATTCTGAAATTTGAACTTGATCTTCATTAAGCCTTCAGAATAGTTGATAATTGATCCTTAAATACTCTGTAGTGAGTGCAAGTTAATGCTTCACTAATCTGAGTTATTAAGGGTCTTCTAACATCTTCATTTGTTGATATTTGAACTTAATCTTACAACTATCTTTAATAGATGTAGGTTCTCTCTTCAAGTTGTAGCTTTGCTTTTGCAACCTTACTCTTCAACTGTAGGATCAAGTTTGCAGTTGTAAGGTTTGGTCCAATTGTATGTTTGACAAATGTACAATTGTAGACTTTACTTAGCAACTGTAACTTCCTTTATTCAATTTTAATCCTGAAATGTTAGTTTCCAAATATGCACTACTATATACTTTGCTATCATCAAAATCTATATAAAATAATATTCTAACAAATTCCTTGGCATAATCTCGCACCAGCTCACTGAGTTTCAATTTTCTCAAAGCATCCCTCGCAAGCCATGAAGAATTGTAAGGCATAAACTGCTTCTTTCTCAACTTTCTCAAATTCCTCAAATTCCTTGGACATGTAAATAGAATACATCAAATGGTTTTTTGGTTGGGTATGTCAATACTCTTCAAAGTATGCATCCATCATAAGATACCTAGTATCTCGCAGTTGTCAGAACTACTACACCCTGTAAGGGATTGTCTGGTTAAATAAAATTGTGATAAATTTGATAAAATATTTTCTTGGGCAAAATAATTTTAAAAGGCTTTAAAAATTAACCGAATGCTTGAGCTTGTTGGTATTTCTAAAATTGGCAATATTTTACCTACAAATATTTGTTATTTTGCACATTTATTTGATTTATACTAAGTGATTACTAATTCCTTTACTTATTTCATTTAAATTTGTAATAAAGCATGTAAATTTTATTCGTTGGTCCCACTTGCCTAATTGTCTATGTGAACTAAAATATACATTATTAGTTAGAGACCGTAATTTTGTCTGAGTAGGCGGCACACAGTATTTATCGGTCCATAATTTATGTTTGGGTAGACGGTACACAATAAATGCTCTTATCTGACTGAATGATGTTTGGGTAGACGCTACCAACGTAATTTATGTTTGAGTAGTGTTGGATGAATTTACTAATTAGAGTGACTACGTGGCTAATTTTCTCTTGGGATTCTTCCAAACAACAATCAAAGATAATTAAGAATGTAGGATAATAGAGAGAGAAAGTAGAGAGAAGTATTTCTTATGTTTATCAACTTAGCCTCCCAAAAATTGGTACACATGACCTATATATATGTTTGCATGTGATGAGGTGACATTGTTTTGACTTAAGTAGCTTAATTAAATTACAAGTGTCCTAACACTTGTCATTTTTGTCACCTCTTATGCACTAATTACACTGTTATTTGAAAAATATGCCCTTACTAAGGATCCTTCCAGCTGCTGCTCCCTATTGAGGATAGGGCGAGCTCTACGTCCTTGTGTTATTTGGGGCTTTGTTGTTGTGTTGAATGGTGGGCACATAGCCTCCGTAGATAATATGTATCCCTTGTAAATGGCGAGCTACTTCTCCACCAAGTGAGGTAATTTGTCAATGGGTGATGACGTGGATGGTGACTGAGTCGAGCTACTTGGCAAGCTAGCTGGCGAGCTATTTTGCCTTAAGCCTTTTGCTTATTTTAATTAATGCTTATTAGCTCGTTTAATAGGTCGCCTATCAACAGGTAGACGGTACTCACTAAAATTTAATACTCCGCCTTAAAAATGATCCTCAATTAAAATATGGTTATCATTTAGAATGAATGATGTCTTTCATCATAATTAAAAGAAAATCAGAGATTTAATTCCATGAGTATTTAAGGCCTATATCTTTTGCTCGGAGTTACATCTTATGAAACTTTTATAGGGATACGAAATATCATAGTGTCATGGTTTTTAACCACATAATTTGCTTCACCAGCCCAAGCAGGGGAAAATGAGGGGACATCGATTAGACTAGGTTTGATTAACTAGGAATTACTGAAAGTGCAGTTGATTTTTGAGACCTACCAATTATGCTATTGTAGTAATCAGCCCCAACATGTGTTGTGGTAGTAGGAATTTGGATTCTAGTCCATTATAATTTATATTAGATAGAAATTTGTACTTATCCAATAAGGTCGTCAAGTATGTGAAAATAATAGAGATAAAATAAATTAAAATGTCATATTTATTTTGAATTATTGAATATTGATTATAGAAATTATGTGTTTAATTTCCATTCTTTTATTTCTCTGTTGGTTGATATGAATAATTTGTTGTTGAGATTTTATACTGGAATTAAACAAGTTGGCTAGGCCAAAATTTCTAGACTGGTACCAAAAAATACATTTGGTGCTAAGGTTATAATTGATTGAGTATGTGTTGAACACGTTGATCCCAATTACCACTGTGGTTAGTACTTCTAAACTCACTTCTTTTGATGATGAAGTTCACAAGAAGCATCAAAATGATGCAAAATAGAAACTGTGTTGTTTGACATGAACTCAGAGTTTTCAGAGATAGCATAAGAATAAGAATCCTTGCTAGATTCTTAATCACTTGAAAGGTATGTTCGCTCTAAGTCTCATTTTGAGAAATATGAGACCATGAGTAATATGTTCAGGTGTAGAATGTCTGACTGATGAAATATTTCACCTCATGTTTTGAAAATTATAACATTGATTGAGAAACTAGGAACACTACTTATCAATTTAAGGGATGATGTTTTCGATTTGCTATTCATTAGTCGCTTATGGATCCATATCACGTTTCATAGTGAATTGAAATATGAATCAGACAGAAGCATCAATGTCCTAGCTATAAAACATGCTTGAAAATTTTGAAGTTACTATTTTAAGAAATCTTCTCATTGTGAGATCTTCTACTAGAACTAGCCCTAGGGCAAGGAGAAGAAAAAGAAAAAAGGCTTAGAAATTTCTAAGTTTATTCTTTGAAATCTAAGAGTGGCGTTCAAAATAAATAGCGGGGAATCGAGGATGTGTACTTCTACTTTGAGTAGAAGAGATACATGAAGAAAGGTTACAAGGTTCAAGTTGCTAAGAATAAAGCATTGGGTGCTTCTGACACTGAAATGTGTATATTTTGTTGTTGAGATAAACATGTCCATTAATGATTCTAACAGTTAGGTGTTAGATATCAAATGTGGATATGATACTCTCAACGTACAAAATAAGAGACTTAAACTTATAATCAGGAAATTCCTATTTTCTGTGACGTTGTATACGTGGTTATACTGATGAGGAAGAATTGCAAGTTAAGAGAGTTAGACTACTTAACCCATTTGACTTGGTGTCTTATGGAGATTGCAAATCATGTCTCAAAGGAAGGAATGACCAGTAAAATTTTCTGGAAGAATGAGTACAAACCAAGAATATGCTAGAATTGGTTCATAGTGACATGCGGTTTAACACCCTCTAGCAAATGGTGTTTTTCAGATACTTCAATACTTTTAGTGATAACTTTTCTGGGTATAGATATGTGCATCTTATGATACACAATTATGAGGCCTTCGCAAAGTTTAAGGAGTTTTAGGTAGAAGTATTGTAATAACTTGAGAATAGTATTAAGACTATTCGATTAGACCTAAGAGGCAAATACTTTTCACTTGAGTTCCTGGATTATTAAAAGTTGCATGGAGTCCAATCACAATGGACATCTCCTTGAACAACATAAAGAATAGTGTGTTCGAGTGAAGGATCCAAATAATGTTAGACATGATAGAATACAGGATAAGTTTTCCTTACTCCCAACATTTTTTTGGGATTAAGAACTCCAATTCTCAATCAACATTCTAAATAGGATTGGATCCAAGACATTGTATGAGTTATGATGTGGTAAGAAGTAATCTTTCACATATCAACATGCGGGGTTGCCCTACGTATGTGAAGAAGATACTCACTGAAAAGTTGGAATTCAAAGGTGAAAAGTGTTACTTTGTGAGACTGGGTGGATATTGTTATGTCTTCCTGAGAAGCAAAAAGTTATTGTTTCTAGACAGGCGACGCTATTTGAAAAGATTGTGTCTTTAAAAAGATAGAGCACGAGAGATTCAAGAATCACAAATTACTATTGAGGTTGATGACTTGTCAGAGAACCACGACAAGGAATCAGTGGGAGCATTCAGTGCTTCTCATGGGTGATTTATCTTTTAGCCAGTGGGAGTGTAATTGGGAAAGTCTTGTATTTGCAAGAAATCCTAAAATAGGCTGAATGAATGATCTCATGCTCATTAAACACAAGAAAGTGTTGATCTTGAGAATTTTCTAATAGTTGATTAGATCATCATAAGAGAGCCTCTTCACCACCAGAATGTACAACTTGCACAAATCCAGCTCCATAAGTCCAAAAGGGTTTAGTTGTCCACCTGCTAGGTTCAATTTTTCTTGGAGAAATACGATGATATGAAAATCTGGGGTAAGGACAAATTTAGGAATTATTCTGAAATGATATTAGATATCAATTCAGAGAGGTAGCAAAAAGCAATGAGATTTGAGATGGACTTTATGTACATTAGTAAAAGTTTAGGACTTAGTGGAATTTGCCTAAATGAGTTAGACTCATTGATTACAAATGGGTCTTCAGTAGTAAGACAGTTACAGATGGTAAAGTCTAAACCTACAAGGCTAGGTTGGTGAGAAAGGGTCATAGTTAATTACTATGACAAGAACTTTTCACCAGTTGTAAAATTAGGTCCATTCAAATTTTACTTACGATAGCTAAATACTGTGATTACGATATTTAATGGATATACAATGTCTTTCCTTAAAGGAAACGTAAAGAGGGAGGTGAGTTTGCCACATTTAAAATTTTATATTCTAGTCAAATTCAAATCTGGTATGCAAACTGTAGAGGTCTAATTGTGGACTAAAGCAAGCCTCTAGGAATTGGAATATCTGTTTCAAAGAAGCTAATAAATTATTAATTTTGTCAAGAATACAGAAGATTCATGTGTTTATCTGAAACACATAGAAAATGATGTTTAATTATCATATAGGTAGATGACATATTGATTTTGAAAACATTATTCCGGTAATGCAATCCAAGAAAGATTGATTATCCGAAGACCTTCATGATGAAGGACTTGGGTGAGTATGTTGCATCCTTGGCATAGAGACTTATTGGAGATAGATCTAGATGGATGTCTAGGGTATCACCATCCACCTATAAAAGATACTGAGGAATTTTTCCGTGGAGAGCTCTAAAAGAGGTCTTCTACCTGCAAATCATGTTGGACATGACTTACATCAGGCCCAATATTGCCTACGTCCTCAGTATAACTGGTAGACCAGTATAATCTAGGTGAAACTACTGGACTGTAATTAAGATTATTCTAAAGTATATTAAATGAACTAAAGAATGTTTCTTAGTCTATGGTGGACAACCAAAACTAGGAGTGACTGGGTCCACTGATACTAGTTTCTAGTTTGCTGCGATGATTATAAGTCATGGTCAAAGTATGCACTTACATAATTTAATGAAAGAATGGTGAGCTGGAATAGTTCTAAGCAAGAAACATTCGTAAATTCAACAACTGAAGTCAAATACATAACTGCATCAGAAGCCGAGAATAAGGGTGTTTAGATTTAAAGTTCTTGAAAGAACTAGGTGTAGTTTCGAGTACCAGTCGTCCAATAAATATTATTGAGAAAGTATTGGTGCGATTGCACAAGCAGAGGGACCAAGATCCAATAAACGAAAGGAAGTTTGTATTTAGGCATTAATATTTGATCTAAGAGATCATAACAAGAGAAGAAATAAAATTGAATAAATTCTCATAGAACTTGGTAAATCCTTTCACTAAGATTTCCATGTACACAATAGACACTTAGAGAGTCTGAGTGTAAGACATGTATGGGATTGACTCTAGGCCAGGTTGGAGATTATTAGTATATATGTCCTAGAGACAATCATTATAAGGATATTGTACTTGATCATATTCAATCATTTATACATTGTTTATTTGATTAATAATACTCGACAATACACTTATAGAATATCATGTTTGATTGCATATATTCATATATGTGTTCCCATGAACTAATATTGTCATTGAGATGTGAGGCTCAGATGACTATGACATAGTATTTTAAAGTAACCTCAGTTAATGATTACCGAGAATGTGATATTGATAATGCAATTGGGATTGGTTGTGATTTGCATCATACCCTTAGAGAGTGTAGTGGTTCTCACAACTAAGAGATACTAGGTATCTTCCAATGGATGCACAAATACTTTGAAGAGTATTGACATACCCAACTAAAAAAAAACTATTTGATGTATTCTATTTATGTGTCTACGGGGGTATGGTCTGTAGAGTAGTGTAATAGTCCTCTAACTTGAGGTCAATACACATGACATGTATGGAGTGATGGGCTTTGACCATGACCGACGCATGCACTCTGAACGGGGTAGATATGGTATGTGTTGGGCACATCACGAAGTACATGTGTGTGGTAGTTGAGTCAAGATATAATTGATTCCTCAAATAGATTTGGAGAGTACTCGACTTCTCATAACTAATTGGATTGTTAGTCTTTGGTCAATGCACGTCGTATTGGAAATAGTGTTCAAATATAATAAAATAATCAATTAGTAGAATGAGATAACTTGATTAAGTTATTAAAATAGACACATTATCATATGTTGAAATTGTCCTGTTTATTGTTTATGGTTCAACTAAGACTATTATTCTGACTAATCGCTTGATATGTGAGGCTCTATGAGTCACACAATAAGTAAAATCCATGTTTACGGATTAAACTTGGTCAGATTAAATATTTAATATATAGAGAAATATATAATAATTCTATTAGATGGAATTATTATTATTTAATTAAATTAGATTTAATTAAATAAAATGATATATTTGATATATCATAATAATATACTAGATATATTATATATTGTAAATAATCTATTTAATATTGGATATTTTGACTGGGTCAAATAAATAGATAAATACGGGCTTGAAGGTCTCTTAGTAAGTAATCTATGGGTTTGACCTAAACTGTTTTACTATATATATGAGTTACGAGACTCAAAGAAAATAAGTGTACAAACCCTAATACATTTCTCTATAGTTTCTTGTGTTGAATTCTCCTAGCGAACCACTAGAGGCTCCATACTGGCGATTAGATCGCAAGTTCATAGACAATGATTACGTGGATACCATAGTAAAGGAATCTGTCTACAAAGCACTGTAAGAATTATTTTGTATTTAATTATCCTAACATTTTATGTTTTACAGCCATCTATCTCAGTTTGTTGTTGGTGAACATTGTCTTCCGCTGCTACATGATATGTGGTTCGTATCTCTAAAATCCAATAGATCCAACCCCGGCTTGCATTGGCATCATCACTCACACGAGAGCGCTACCACAATTTTGCTTCTCCAACCAAATACATTCTTGTAATTGATACTTTCTCACCATCATGGACATGAGCAGCTTAAAAATAAGTCTTCATGTCCCACAGAAAATTCTCCAATTCTTTGGGACTACTTGCACCCCCGAATTTTGAATTTGGAACTTTCACCTTCGAAGATAGCTTTTCATCTGCACCAACATATCTAAAATCACGCTTCAATTCCCTAAAATCATTTAATAGGCCCTTGAGTTTGAAGTACATTCCTCTTTAATGTCGTTAATTACCTCTTGAGAAGAGACGATTCGGGCTTCAATAAAAGACGGAAAATCAACCACTGATTTTTTTATCTCCTCCACCTTCATGTTCATGTCATCTAGGACCAATTCGTTCTCACATATCTTCTGAAAAATGCCATGATTTTAGATGATTTAGGGGGTGAACCCAATAATTCCTCAATCCGCTTGACTCGTGCATCAAGGCCAGCCACTGTCTTACGATTTTGCCTAGCTATCTGTCAATAAAATTAACACCAGAATTCCAAGCAGGGCTCTGACACCAATTGTCACAAGGTTAATTTCAATGTACAAATTTTTCGCCTCGTGTGGCACTGCCTTGTAGCCCAAAACGATGCCCCATCTCCTCAATGCCCACAAAATAGTCAGTCCTCTCACGAACACCTCAACGTTTATTGATTGATCTCACCCTCACCAATACTAATTTTCAGTTTATAAGGAAAGTACAAGCATTGTCATACATTTAACAAGTATATAACACTATGGATTAAACATAAATGTATAGCACACAATACATACGGGAACACACTCCTAACCTTATAATTAATCACAATAATTACAAGGAGTTGCCAAGACTTGTACACAAGACCATCTATTTTTAAATGGTTGTATAACTCAAGGCTGCACTAATTTATAAGCATAAATACGTACAGCTTTGTGGTGGACATCCCCACACCAATAGGATTTGCCTATCTAAGCTGTCGGATGTGTTGGATCGTCACATGTCACCCATCCACTTTGTCCAACATTTAGTGGTAGTTCTGCCTACTAAATAACTCCTCTAAACTGCTCCAAAACTTTCTAGAAAACAACTCTATCCGTCCATATTTTTATTTTAATATTCAAACGGGTCGCTCCGCCCATTGCACGAACTGAGCATCTATGCGCCAACTGCCAGTCTGACCGGACGTAACCGCCCACAAGCACGCGCGTGCACACACATGCCATTTGCATGCATCCACACACACTTGCATCCCTCCGATGTACACTGCACTAGTGCATGCACACATCCATCTGATGTGCACTCACACAATCATACACGCATTTTTCATCCGTTGGGTGCATGCCTAACACATACATGTGCACTAGTCCATACATCTGTCGTACGTCCAACACTTACGTATACCTGAATGCCCACAAGTACACTCGTGCTCTCCATACCTAAGCACACACTGCCCAAGAACTTGTACAACCCAAATTTACCCTTAGGCTCTCCCACACTCATTTGTCCAGCTCATCCGAACTTTTGCCGCCACATGCAATACTAAATCAACCAAACTGCCCACCACCCGAAGCAACTCGACACCTTCTCGCCAAGACGTATCCGTGCACCGATATGTCTCGGCAACCAACTAATTAAGGGTGTAACAGTGGTTATCGTGGTGGTGTCATTTTAAGCAAATCTTATAAATTATTAATACATATATCTCATACCAAACACAATATAAAAATTAGATTATTAAAATTAAATACTAAATTATTTAAACTACACACTGCCAAACAATAATATAATAATAATCTATTTTTAACTAAGGTAAACTAGAATTTAATACATATCTCTAACTTAATAATTGAAATTTTATTATTCTGTACTAATTTTTTACACCATGTCAAATGAAACATTCATGTATTGGAAAAAAACTCATATTTGACAATCGCTGGTCAATATGTACAAATAATAAAAATATATTGGAGAAATACAAAAGACTGGCTCACGTATGTAAAACTTTAGGAAATGTATTTTTGTTTATAAAGGTAGTTGGGACTTGGGAGTCGGAAAAAGACAGGGAATAGTTTTTTCTTATAATTTATGAAGTAAAATATCATAAATCGAAATATATATAAAAAATTATTGTGTGAGACGTAATAATTTCTACGATTAAAAATATATTTATGAGTGACACTATGCACGTGATCCCATTAAACTTTATACGAAGACTCCAACTGTTAAACGCATTCCATTCAACTTTAAAAATTAATCCACACTTTATAAATATAATTTTTAGACTATTCCCAGTTCCCACCCTCCCTCAAAACAAAGAAAATAATTCCTCTCCCCCTCTCACATTACGCAACTCCCGCAAAACAAAGAAAATAATTCCTCTCCCTCCAATAAAAATATACTCCCTCTCCCCACCCCAAAAAAAAAAAAACTACTTTCATAAGTTGTTCTGAACAAATGAACTAAGGAAAAATAAGTTTATGTATGTAAAATTAAATAATAAAATAAAAAAATATGTATTTTATTGACTTTTATAAATATAAAAAATTTCTTTTTTAGGTGTATGAAAAAAAAATCGGACGTCCAAATAAAGAAAGTGTGAAAGTAATTTTGCGACGGAGGGAGTATTATTTAACAATAATATTATTAAATATATTTATTGATATTATTACGTACATCCATTGATACTATTAGATACAATATAAAATTTTATGGTATCATAAATATATGTAATGATATTAATTTCATTAATTTTAATAAGGAGACATATATTATTGTTTATTTTGTTTCATCTCTAGGTACACGGTTCTTTTCGTTCAAATAAAGAGCACTTCAAACCTTGATCGAACAATATATTATTGGTGCATTAATTAATTTGAAACGGGCAGTATGAATATATGTTATTTTTCCAAGTTTCTAGCTAGGAGTTATATATATAATATTAATAAAAAAAACTCAATCTGTGATGTTTGTTGATATTATTTGAAGTATTAATTATTGGAGTATATAAGTTAGAAGGTACAAAAATATTTTCTGATTGAGTTGCATCGGAAAGTAAGCGTTTATTGTAATCAACTCTACATTTATTCGATTGGAATTGAACAGGCTGCTCGGTCCAAAATTCTATCGCGAATAAAATTAAGGGGGCGCTTGTTTCAAATTCTTCAATGGTAATGGGAATGAAATTTCATTTTCCTTTTTTACCCTACATATGTTGAATGTGTGTTTGTATTTATGGGTGTTATATCAATAATGTTGTGCTCCAATTTTGGAAAAAGTGGACAAAAAATAAAGATGTTGGTTGTGGTATGGAGGATTGATTGAGGAGGATGATTACAAGGTGAAGAGGGGTAAGCAAATGGAGGTGTTGATTACCTTATTTAGAAGGAAAAACAATATTATGTACCTCATTTGTTCTTATTAGCTATTATAATTACTACAATTATATCTCAATTCTCATTACCATTGAAGAATTTCTATACCAAGCGCCCCCTAAGTGCATATTTTGAAACACTTAAAATAATTTCTAGAATAAAATTTTTTTAAAACTATCTCTCATAGTTTAAAAAAAAAAAAAATTGTTCTGAAAATTGTTTTATAGAGCTTTAAAACAGACAATAATGTGTACGTGAAAGGTGGTATTGATGCATCATATGTCTATTTTAATTTTAAAGCAATGTGTATTAGTGTTGATCCTTAATTTATACTAATTTGGAATGACCGTGTCAATATAGAACAAGTCATCATTTTGGAATGACCGCTGTTAATTTACAACACGTCATGCTCTGCATTAGCCATATATGCTTTGCTAACTATATATAAACATGGTAAAACACTCTTGAAATTGGACCTTCTCTCTCTCTCTCTCTCTTCACAAATTAAAACACGCTCGTTTTCTCCACTTAAACTTAATTGTATCATCATTTCGCGCGTCATCTATCTAGCTACCTTCAAAACACCAACAGTAAGCAACTTTCTTGCCTCTATTTCTTATTCATAATAGGTAGTAATGAATTTGATCCCAAATAAAAATCTCTCCTAATGGTGGAGTAAAAAGTAAAAACGAAGGTTTGAACTTGTAATTTAGTTGAAATTTTAATTAGTTAGGTTAAAAATTAAATGTTATTTTTACAAAAGTGGATATGATTTGGTGCTACTATATATGTATTTTTATTTAAAGGATTAGTTTTGTATGCACCAGTTATACGGTGCAACTCAAGTTCATTTTTTAAAAATTACACAAAATACTATTGAAAAGTTACACATGTTATTACTAAAAAGTGTAGGTTTCGTATTTTTCATTCTTTAGGTGAGGGTGTGGTACTTCATACTTCTTTCTTTAACATTTTATTTTTTATTTATATTTGGGCGGGCTTCCAACCATTCAAAAGTTGTAAATTGTCCATTGTAATTTCCGTAAATTTAAAGGATTGATATTATACCAATACTGAGAAAGACGAATGTTCATCTTTGGTGATACTAACTAGAGAAAAAAAAAGGTTTTTCGTCCCATAATTTATTGAGTATCCGTTTTTTGTCTAAAAAATTTTGACTCTTTGATTTTGGTCTCGTAACTCTTTGGATTTGTCCATTTTGATCTCATTTTTACCGAAAATATAAATAATATCATTTTTTATCATGCACGATGTATGTGGTGGTTGAATTTGGGGTTTTCTGATACTCTTGTTTAAGCAGCTGCCAAATAATCAATTTTTTTTTTTTTGTATCTTTTTTGTTTAATTTTTCTATATTACTGAAACGCTAAGAGAAAATAAAAAATATCAGTCAAGATGAAAAAAAGTTATAAATTCAACCACCATATGCACCTTGCATGATTAAAAAATAATATTATCTTCACTTTTCGGTAAAAATTGAATCAAAGTGGACAAACACAAAAAATTATGCAACCAAAATCGAGAAGTCAAAATTTTTTGGACTAAAATGGACACTCACCAAAAAAAAACATTTTTTCTCGTACTAACTAGCTGTTTTTGTTGTGTGTACTTATAAAGAGATGGAAGAGGGGGGATCAATGGTTGATGAACTGCGGAAGCTACATCCTAAGTTTCCGACCAAGACGAGGATTGCAATCATAGGAGGTGGGCCCAGCGGTCTTTCTGCAGCTTATGCACTATGCGAACTCGGCTACTCTAGTATAACCCTACTTGACAAAAACCAATCCCCTGGAGGCATGTGTGAGTCTCTGGAAATTGAAGGTAAGTCAGAATCATTTGTTCCATTTTTCATATTTCATTATTATTTACATGTACGAGAGAGCGGATAAAATTAAAAAATATTCATAAAATTGATATTAATTATTTTCTCCGTCCCAGACCAATTTACACACTTTTTATTTTGGATTGTCTCAAATCAATTTGCACACTAGTTAAAAGGAAAACATCGATTTACGTGCACATTCACAAAACTTTCCACACATTTACCCATACACCACTACTTTATTTAAAAAATATATTTTCCTTAAACAGTGTGTCATCCCAGGGTGCAAATACCACTGGGACGGAGGGAGTATAAATTAATTTTATGCAGAAAAAATATATTTTTGTGCAAGAAAAAATTATACTTTTATATAGAAATTGTGAATCAATTTATAAATAGAATTATTTTTTTAATCAATATGTAAGTGACCCGAGAGACTATAAAATTATAAAATATTTATTACGCATTTTTACTTCATATTGTCTATACATGCGCATTAGTAAAAAATATAGTGACAGTTATAATGAGGAATACTTTTTTTAGGTTTATATAATGAGGGACAAGTATGTAATTTTAAAAATATTTACCTTTTGGGTATGTAATTTTTATAATTTTTTCACGTTTGTTCCTCTTTGCAATTTAAAAAGAAATGTGTCTCTTTTTATTATTTTCTCAAAAATATATAACCAGCATATATCACATTTACATATATGTGTTAATAAAAATATATAATTGAACATGAAAATTAGAATAACGGAGGCGAATGCAAGCTCTTGAATAGAGTTATTTGAATTGATAAAAAAATGAGCTGAACTCAAACTTGTAAAATGCTAACTGAGTCTGCTTGAACTCGATTACTCAGGGTTTCTTGTTGTTCTAATGATAACTCGAGTTTTATGTGTGTTATTAACTTATTATATAAAAAAAATTCATTTCTAAAAAAATAAATACTAATCCCTCCGTCCCAGATCAATTTGCACACTTTTCATTTTGGTTTGTCCCAAATCAATTTGCACACTACTTAAAAGGGAAACATCGATTTGCGTGCACACTCACAAAATTTTCCACACATTTACACATACACCACTACTTTATTTAAAAAATATATTTTTCTTAAACCGTGTGCCATCCCAGGGGTGCAAATACCCCTGGGACGGAGGGAGTATATTTTTATGAAATATTTTTTCTTATAGTAACACACATTTTGTTCTTATATTGTATGAAAAATATTCATTTTTACAAAAATAAATAAATATATGTAAAAATATATTTAGTGTTATAGTAACACATATTTTGCCTTATGGTGACATACATTTGCTCATATAATAACACAAATTGGGAGGAAAAATTTTAAAATTTATCTTGCGCCAGGTTTTAAAAAAAACTATCCAAATCTAATTCCATCAGATTAAGATCACAAATTTTTTAATATGAATAAATTTATAATAGAATATACTTTATATGTTTTTGCGTAATGTATTTGGCAACTTTAAAAAGTGAAAGTGGTGATTATAAAAATCCTACCAACAGCTATATATATATATAGTTTGTTGTTAATAATATAGGTCGATGTACTAAAAACATATAAATATCTTATTTTTATAAGAAAGAGTAAGTCTCCTGTGTATCAATTACACTGTGCAACTCTAATTTATTTTTAAAAAGTTAAACAGTTTATAACTAAAAAGTTAATCAGTTTATTACTGAAAAGTGTATCTTTCATAGTTTTACTTTTCAGTAATAAACTGTTTAACTTTTCAGTTATAAACTGTTTAATTTTTTAAAAATAAACTTGAATTGCACCGTGTAACTGGTGCATACAAGACTAATCCTATAAGAAAATATATTTGAAAGCTAAAAGAATTAAAACAATAATGACATAAATTTATGTCATTAAATTTATCGATGAACCGATTGATTTTGTTCAATACATATACTTACGGTGGGTCTTTATATGAGGCAAATGAACCGGTTGATTTAGGTCTTATATTTTAGATTTTTAGAGACCCATTTTTTCTATTATATCTTACTATATATACATATATCTATGTATATAATAAATCAAATATATGTAAAGATTAACTGGGTTTTAATTCTCTTCTTAGAAAATTTAAATAAAATTCTATATATTTTCATCACACAATAAAAAAAAAAAAAAAAGGCGTAGAGTAAAATTAGTGGAAGCATTTATTTCCTTTATTTCATCACATTTATATTTGTAGAATTTCGATTTACATAAAAAATGAATAAATTCGATCAATCATGTCACATGAATGCGTCAGCTTGTTATCAATTGAAAATTGAATTATTGAGCAACTTCATTATTTTTTTTTTATTGATAAATATTAATTATTAGTTATTAAAACCAAATCCATAATTAAATTACTTTAAAATTATTCTCTATATCTCTCTTAGTTCGTTCTCAATGGAAGTTAAATCCGAATCACTCACTAAAATGAGAACTCAGTGGCTAGGTGAGTTAATTCAACTGATTAGCAACTCCATTATTCTGACTTTATTAATATTTCTATAGTTACTATTCGCTGGGTTATATATATGTAATTACTTGGAAATTGTCATATTATTTTAAGTGCAAGTGTATTCAAGTCTTTTATAATACCTTGTTAAAAAATGTTGTTTTTCATTTTTTTTAATAAAAAATGTGGAGGTAATAATTTAAATGTGGCTCCCATATGTTATATATGCACTTGCATAATAATTGGAGTTTATTTTTTCTTTCTGGTGGTAATAGATGATTTTTGTTGTTTATACATTCACTTACCTGTGGCTGTGTATTCAGATTATGTTTTTGTAGTACTGCTCAGTTTACATGTTTTAGGTCTCAATTTGCAATTAAATTGAGTCCTTCTTTGCAAATTAATTATAAAATTTCACTGCGAAAAAGTCATTAGTGTATACTATAATGTTTATTATCTTTTAAGTCTATCTAAACTGATTGTCAATTTTCAACAAAATAAGTTTTCACTTCTCAATTCTAAAATATATTAAATATATTCTACAAATTTGAAAATAATATTATATATTTCCCATTCGCAAAACATCCTACTGTCATTTCAGTAGTTGATGTCAATAACCTCTAGAAAAATTAATAAAGAGATTATACAATTAACAAATAGTCAACTTAGCCAAGTTTAAATATGTATAATATATGACAACTTAGCCAAGTGTTAAATATTATTTTCTGTATCCTGATTTTATTTTTTAATATTCATAATCATTTTTTATATATATCTCCAAATTATGCTTTATTTCAATTTACATAATAATGTATTTCTATAATTTCATTCACTTAAATAGATTAATATTCTTTAATAAAAAAAAATTATCTATTTAAATACTATAAATCAACTCCAAAAAAAACTAAAAAATTTAATAAAATAATAAAATTGAAATGAAGAAAATTCTCCAAATAAGTCATAATATTTACAAATTATTCAAATGCAACTCAAAATATTCATTCGAATTAATTCATTAAATTTGATGAGACGAACTAAAGCATATAAGCATTTTGCTGTAAATATGTTCATTTACAAGCTTCATAAACAGACTCGTTTAGGAGTTTGCGAACATATTTGCAAATAAATACGTTAAGGGCTCACTAACAATCTCGCTAATTTATATATTACATTCCACGGTTTTGTCTGTATGAATATATAGATGTAACTACTAATTAGTTAATTGAAACATTGTTCAATTTGTCACATTTCACATGATTCAAGAACATAAATACCTCCGGAACTGTAATCTCAAACACACATAATTTAAAGTTCTATTTTAATTAAAAGAAAGAGAAATGCAAAGTCATTAAGATTATATAACAGTCCACAAAAAATCTTGCTTGGAGAAGACTCTCCTTCCGGACAAAACTCTCAGTAAAAAAAGAAGAAAAGGAACACCTCTACAAAGAATTAAAACGGACAAAGACAAATTAATGAACAATCTCATACAGCAATGCAGATGGTTTTGAGGCTCCAATTGTGGTTTTTAAGGAGATAAATCACTTGCATTCCTCAGTTTGTAGGGAACCTTTCATGACCCGACACTAGAGCTGGCAAATGGGTCGGGCCGGGCCCAGTTCCGACCCACCGGGCCCAAATCCTATCTAGCCACTTATTTTTAAGCCCGTCCTGACCTAAAACGGACCACCGGACTACCGGACCAAATCGGCCCGATTTTTTTAATTTTTAATATATCACAATTACATTTAATTTCTACATAAATCTTTTTAATGGGTCATTTTGTATACAAATAGTACTCAAATCGTCAAATTCTTTTTTAATTTGCCAAAAATAATTTAATAATTAAAATAAAAATCAAATTCCTATATAGTAATATTTAAACAAAAATAATTCAACAAACCTTAATAAACTATAATTTACAAAAATAAATTCAAACAACAATTTTCTAACATTCATTTATAAATGCAAATTCATAAAAAAAAAATTAAACAATTAATTCAACATCCCTCTAATAAATTTGAATTATAATTCATACTAACAAACATAGGAATTTCTAATTAAATTAAGTAACATAATTAAGATTCTGAATAAAGTATTGTCAATCTTATCTAATTCATATTTTTTATATTATAAATTAATTAATTAATAAATTGAGATCATATTTTTGATTAAAAATATCTTTTGAGTAAATTTCAATGAAGATGCACGTATTCCTTGACCATATTTATACAATTAAAATATTTATTGAAAGTATTTAAAAAATATAAAATCGAAAAAAAAATAAAACGTATAACTTATAAGAACAGAGAAAATTTTTATAAAAGAAGTAGTATCATATAAAAAAAATATTTTAAAAAATTAAGAAAAAAACAAATCGAATTGGGCAGTCCCATAAAACCCGGGTCAGGCCCTCCGGACCAACCGGGCCGGACCAAATAAGCCCGGTTCTTTTTGGACATATATTTTTGCGTTCCATCTTGTCCTTAAAACCGGATTTTTCGGGCTGGCCCATCGAGCCGGACCCATTTTGACAGTTCTACCGTACACCCAATTCGTGTAGCCTCTCCATAAATAATGAATTTGAATCTGGTGTTGTATTTTGCTGGAAACCCACCATTCTATAGTAAAATTAGCATGGTACTGTACAACACTGGATTCTGATCCATAAATAATCAGCATTATTTTTCCCTCCTTCTACACCATCTCACCTCATCACTACCACTTCATATATCTTATAAAAATTATTAGTGTTATTCCATTAATATCAGTATTGTGCTTAGATGGCTAAACCCAATCTCTAACTTAATCCATATATAAAAACTTCTAAACTTTTTTCAACTTGTCACCTATCTAGCAACCCTATAGTTAGAAGCATTTGACTAAATTTATTTAAAATATCTTATAAATTACTTTAAAAGTTTATAAAATGTTAAATAGCTTATATATTGTTGAAGCGGTTGAGTCATACAACTTATAAATTATTTTGATAATTTATCAAAAAATTTTAAAAATTTAATTTTAATAATTTTTTTATTTTATTTTATATTTAGATAAAGGCTAGGGAGTGGAACCAAGATGAGTGAGGGTGAAGATGGTGAAAAAAATAAATTAGGATATCTAAACTTATTGTTTTGCAGCTTATAAACTAGTTTATTCAAAAAAATTATAAACTGTCAAACATCTTATTTTATCAAACATTTTAATTGAACTTATAAACTCTTAAATAGCTTATAAACTATAAACTGTTCAAAAGTTTATAAGCTCATCCAAACACCCTCTTAATCATACCCCAAACATCTTATAAGGTTTCAAACGAGTCCTCAAAAGCTCAATCACAAAGACCAATAAATTTTATTTACTTCCTCCATTCCACTATAAAATTTTCACTTTCTTTTTATGGACGTCACCTAATTATTTTCTCAATCATAAAAAGTAAAAACAACACTCTATGTATCAATAAACAAATATATTTTTAAACAACTATCATTTACTTTTTCGACTCTCAATATTTTATACAAAAATTAACATGTGAACCACTGTATTTTAATAAATAAATATGCTTTTTTAATCAAAAATAAAGAAAATTTATAATAACATATAAGAAGATATCAGTGATTTAATAAATTTAATATTTCAGAACTGAAATTGGTGACTGATCATAAAATTGAAGCACAATTTAAATGTGTTCTCACAGGAAATATATATGATTTGGGAGGACAAGTTGTTGCTGCAAACAGTGCTCCTTGTATCTTTCACTTAGCTAGAGAGCTTGGTGTAGAAACAGAGGACATGGAAACCCATAAGTTTGCCCTAATCAACTCTTCAACTGGAGCTCTCACAGAAATGAATCTGGTTGAAGATTATGTATCCATCATCTCTCTCACACTAAAACTCCAGGTCAGCAGATCATGAGAGAGAAACCAACCATATTATATACACCTTTAATCCTTACCTCCATTCCTCACCCAATCTCCTCTGTCTGCAGGATAAGGCCCAATCATCTGGTCGAATCGGGGTCCATGCTGTGAGTGAAATCGCACCAGATATGGCCCCAGAATATCTCAAGAACCAAGGCTTTCTTTCTGTCCCTAAATCTGTAATGTATGGATTCACAGCATCAGGCTATGGGTATGTGCAGGACATACCTTATGCTTACATGCACGAGTTCACCAGAACTTCGATGGCTGGTAAGATACGTCGCTTTAGAGGAGGGTACATGAGTCTCTGGAAGAGGCTGAGTAAAAGGCTGAACATACAAGTCTGTTGCAACACTGAGGTACTCTCAGTCAGGCGCAATTCATCTGAAATAAACATCGAGTTTAGAACTGAGAATGGTGATATACAAGAGCGGCAATTTGATAAGATTATTGTTTCTGGAGCTTTTCCATTTCACAATGGGAAGACTTACAGATCACCTCTGACGAACACAGCAGGTACGTGCATGAACTGTATTTTGTGGAAAAATTGGTTTATGAGGCATTTAACTTTGGGCTGGTTGCAAATGGAAGACATTATGTATACGGACCTTTAACTTAAGGACAATGCTCTTTAATTTACGTACATGTAGGCCAAATTGGATCAAAATAACCCAGTTTAACCTAAATTTACATAAGTAAAAATTATTGTCCTTGGTTTACAGACGCGTAAACAAATGTCCTTTTGCAACCCCTAAGTTATGGGCCTAAAATTTTCTTTTTCCCCTGTATTCTGTAGCAGTATATGAGCTTCCTTGCGACTCTTCAATAACTTGTCTCTGCAGATAATGTCAGTTGCCGAATGGACTTGAGTGAGCTCGAAAAGAAGCTGTTCAGCAAAGTTCAATCTATAGACTATTATACAACTGTGTTGAAGATAAAGGGATTCGAGCACATTCCAAAGGGTTTTTACTACTTCAACGAGTTTATGGATGATCCGGCAACTATTGGAAATCCTGTTGCAATGCAGAAATTTTATGAGGCTACTGATGTTTTCCTCTTCTGGTCTTACGGAAACGGTGCTGATGTTCAAGGAACCAAAGTTGCTGAACTTGCAATTGCTGCAGCTAAAAGAATGGGAGGCCAGATCCAGGGAGAGGGAATCGTTTTGCAGAGAAGATTCAACTACTTTCCTCATGTCAGCAGTAAAGGTATGCAAAGATCATGCAAAAACAATTAGAGAAAATATTCTTTTTAGTCCCGCAAGTTTGTTCATTTTTTTATTCAAGACACTCTACTTTCATTACGGAATTAAATTTCATCCGGTTAATTTTCAAAATTAAACTTTTTAGTCCGTTTTAGTCTTTTGACAAGCTAGACATGACTTCTTTTTATTTCAAATTTTATATGTTTTCAATTTTGAATGTCATCCTTTTAAACTTTCAAAACTGTTTACTAACTCATTGTAGTCTATCATGGATTAAAAAAGTTGAATTTTGAAAGCTAACAGGATGAATTTCAATTTGAAAAAATAGTAGTGTCCTCAAACAAAAATTTGACAACCCTAAGGGAATAAAAAACATTTTCCAAAAATATAAAAGGTACACCAGGAGGAACATGTATTCACATCTCTATTATGTATTAATAGATATGAGGGAAGGGTTCTACGATAAGCTGGAGCTTCAACTGCAGGGTGAACAAAATACTTACTACATCGGCGGACTAATGGCATTCGAGCTGACAGAGAGGAACTCCAGTTACGCCTTTCAGCTGGTGCTGAAGCATTTCTCAGAAAATGGTCCCACACCAAGCTATCCATATGTCAAGGTAATTGAGATGCATTTTGTACATTTTTATTAGGGCATGGAATTTACTATTACTTCATCTGTTTGAAAATGTGCTTCTTCAGAGATTATTGACGCTGAAACCAACTCATGGAAGACAAGTTCCAAGGCAGTTGGATGAATCAGCAGGATTCCAGTTTCCAGATCTTTCCACACTTGATGCGTACTTGAGGTATTGGGGAACTCATAGCATTGCTCAGACGAGGACTCTCTATACATGGATCAACGAGAAGGGGCACGTTGAAGCACGGAGAACATACAAAGAACTTCACTCAAATGCTTCAAAAATTTCTGAAAGATTACTTGCTAGTCTAAATCCAGGCTTCAAGCCTGGTGAAAGGGCTCTCTTGATCTATGCTCCAGGCCTAGATTTCATCGATGCCTTCTTCGGGTGTTTGAGAGCCAGGATCGTACCAGTACCTGTAGTTCCTCCTGATCCATCTCAGAAAGGCAGACAAGCTTTACTTCATGTTTCAAACATTGCAAAAGCATGCAATGCAGTCGCCATCCTATCAACGGTTAACTATCACATGATGGTTAAGGCAGCTTCTGTCAGAAACATTTTAAGTCTCAAAGGATACAAAGAATCCTCACCCCATTGGCCTGATTTGCCATGGCTTCATACAGATTCTTGGGTGAAAAAATCAAAAATCTCCACCCCTGATGCGGAGCATGAGATTTCTGTAAACGACTTATGTTTCCTGCAATTCACATCCGGATCAACCGGTGATCCAAAGGGAGTCATGATAACTCATGGCGGGCTCATTCACAATGTAAAAATGATGAAAAGGCAGTACAAGAGCACCTCAAACACGGTGCTAGTGAGCTGGTTGCCTCAGTATCATGACATGGGACTCATTGGAGGACTTTTTACTAGTTTAGTAAGTGGTGGAACTGCAATTTTGTTTTCTCCACTGACGTTTATCAGGAATCCTCTTCTGTGGTTGCAAATTATAACCATGTACCGTGCTACTCATAGTGCTGGCCCGAATTTCGCCTTTGAACTCCTCAATCGAAGGCTAGAGGCGAAGAAAGAACAAACCTTTGATTTGTCCTCCATGGTCTTTCTCATGGTGGCTGCTGAGCCGATCAGGGCAGTAACCATGAGGAAGTTTCTCAAGTTGACTCAGCCTTTTGGACTCTCACAAGAGGTCATGGCCCCTGGTTATGGATTAGCAGAGAACTGTGTTTATGTATGCAGTGCATATGGAGAAGGTAATGACATGTTGGTCGATTGGCAAGACAGAGTGTGTTGTGGCTACATTAGTAAAGAAGACGATGCTGATGTCCATATCAAGATTGTCGATCAAGAAACGGGCAACGAGCATGAAAAGACTGGAAAAGAAGGGGAGGTGTGGATTAGCAGCTCAAGTGCTGGGATTGGGTACTGGGGTATGAAGGAGTTGAGCCACAAGACATTCAGAAATGAACTCAGCAACCATCCTGGGAGGAAGTTCACAAGAACTGGAGACCTGGGACGAATCATTGATGGTAAATTATTCATCACAGGTCGAATAAAAGATCTAATAATAGTTGCAGGGAGGAATGTATACTCCTCAGATGTTGAGAAAACAGTTGAGAACTCATGCGAATATATACGCCCAGGCTGTTGTGCTGCAATTGGTGTATCAGTAGATATCCTTTTGTCAAAAGGGATACCTGTTTCTGAAGCTTCTGATCAAGTTGGGCTGGTAATAATTGCAGAGGCTCGAGAAGCTAAGTCCGTTCCGAACAAAGCTATTACACAGATTCATACAAGTGTTGCAGAAGAACACGGCATAATGGTCACCTCCATAGTTATCATAAAACCAAGGACAATCAACAAGACGACTTCTGGAAAAATCAAGAGGCTTGATTGTCTTAAAAGATTTTCTGATGGGACTCTGGATATTATTCAAGTCACAGGAGAGAAGTTGCTGACCCAATCCAAGGATTGTTCATCAGAATCTCAAGCCATGAAAACACATTCCAGTCTATCAAAGAGTGACATCACAAAATTTTTGATTGAAATGCTCTCTGAAATGACTGGAGTATCCATTGCTGATATCTCCACCACGGAAAGTCTCGTGTCTTACGGCGTTGATTCCATCGGTGTGGTTCGTGCTGCTCAGAAGCTGTCAGATTTTCTCGGGGCCCCAGTCGGTGCTATTGACATCTTCACAGCAACCTGCATTGATGACTTGACTGCTTTTGCAGATAATCTTTTAAATAAGGCCCATCCTAACTTACTCAATTCTTCTAAAAAGAGAAAGCCAAAAGCAGAAGCAATAACAATAACAGCTTCTTTGTCAAACAAGCTAGTCATTTGGTCAACACAGCTCATAGCGCTTGCTTATATTTGCTTCTTGCTGATGCTTCCTGCTTATTTCTCAGTTACCACATTTGCACATTGGATGCGGACTTTTACCTCCACGCAGAGAATTGCCTTACTCAATTACTCGATCGTGCTTGTCTGTGCGCCTCTTTCTTGGATGCTATGCATGCTCACGACATGCATCTGCATTGCTTTCTTGGGCACTCCATTTCTGCAGCCAAACTATGGTCTGACTCCTGAGCTCTCGATCTGGTCCATCGAATTTGTGAAGTGGTGGGCACTTTACAAGGCTCAAGAGATCTCATCAAAAGTTCTGGCAGTTCATCTGAGAGGCACTGTGTTCCTCAACTACTGGTTTAGGATGCTAGGAGCTAAAATTGCAATGTCCGCATTGCTCGATACTATTGACATCACTGATCCGTATACAGTTTCGATTGGGGAAGAAGCAGTTGTTGCAGAAGGAGCATTGGTTCAAAGCCACCAAGTGAAGAATGGGATTTTGAGTTTAGGTCCTATCAGAATTGGTGCCAGATCTTCAGTGGGGCCATACGCTCTGGTTCAGAGAGGCATGGAGCTGGAAGATGGAGATGAAATGCTTCCTCTTGCTACATCTGTAGGGAAGATTGAGGCTACAATTATCGATGTGGATAGTTTTCGAAAGGTTGGTTCCTAAAAAATATATGCATGTTCTATAATTCATAAGATGCATTTAGAGTCATACTTCAGCATGTTTAAGAAAATATTTGGAGATTTGTAACTGAAGATTATTTTCCTTTACTTGTATGGTGAGTGCAGGGAGGAAAACTGGAGAAACAAATAAACAGCAAACATAACAGGAAGTATATGCCAATTATGCACTTACTTGGTATATACACAATTGGCTTTCTTGGCAGCTTATCTGCAGCTACATCTTATTTTATCTACCTATGGATATTACAAAAATCCCCCTCCATCCATCACTTTGCCATCATCACTCTGTGTGGAGCCTTTCATTGGTTCCCTCATACCATTCTTGCATACACACTGTTAACCAACACTCTCCCCTCAAATCCCATCACTTTTTCCATCTACATAGCTATGGGCTACACCACATATGGCCTTATCCTCACTTGTTTAACTTCCTTACTCAAATCCTGCATAGCAAAAACGACGAGAACTCCCCTCAAAACTTGGCTTCTTCACAGGATTCTCACTGCTTGCCACTTAAGGTTCGCTAAGTACCTTTCTGGAACAGAGGCTTTCTGTTCGTATCTACGCTGTATGGGAGCCAAAGTCGGGCAGCACTGTTCTATCAGAGCCATAAATCCCGTATCAGACCCTGAACTTCTTTCGCTCGCTAATGGTGTGCACTTAGGGGATTTCAGCCGCATTGTCTCAGGTTATTACACATCAAGTGGCTACAGTTCGCGAGGAATAGAGATACGAGAAAATGCAGTAGTGGGTAGTGAAGGCCTAGTCCTCCCAGGTTCAGTCCTTGAGAAAGATGTCATTCTTGGTGCACTTTCAGTTGCTCCTACGAATAGGGTTCTTCAAGCAGGCGGCGTTTATGTCGGCTCTCCAACTCCAGTCATGGTAAAGAACATCTTTCATGGTCTTGATGATAGAATAGAGGAAATGGATATGAAATACCGGAAGGTACTCGGAAATCTTGCTGCAAACTTTGCAGGCTCAACAATCAAAGTAAAATCAAGATACTTTCATCGAATTGGCGCTTCTGGAAAAGGGTTTTTAAGGATTTATGATAACCTACCAGGTTTCCCAGATCATGCAATCTTTTCACCAGGAAAGAATTACCCTGTCGTTCTGCGCCACAGCAATTGTTTAAGCTCAGACGACGATGCTCGACTGGATCCACGTGGAGCAGCAATAAGGATTTTATCAAATGTCAGCAATGAGAAATCCAAAACTCCCCTGCTTGATTTGACTCTCAAGACTGGGAATGCATTTCATGCACGAACAATTGCAGACTTTGCCACGTGGCTTGTGTGTGGGGCTGCAGCACGTGAAGAGCTTGTGAAGCATGCTCCACACGTTCAGGACGCAATGTGGGACTCCTTAAGGCGAGCAGACTCTTATACGGAGCTGCATTATTACTCAAATATTTGCAGGCTGTTTAGATTCAATGATGGGCAAGAAATGTATGTGAAGTTCAAGTTAAGGCCTTATGATAACAAGTTCGGAGAGGACAGTGGAAAAGTCGAGCCAATTGGGATACTTCCACCAGAAACAGGCGCAATCCCACGAGACGAGAGTGACACTCGTCCTCTGCTTTTCCTTGATGATGATTTTCAACGACGAGTAAAATCCTCAAATAGAGTCAGGTACATCCTTCAACTGCAAATGCGACCCATCCCAGATGATGAAATGGCTCGTGAGACTGCACTTGATTGCACAAGGCCATGGGATGTTCCATATTTTGATGTGGGAGAGCTGACAATTGATTGTGTGCTCACTAAAGATGAGTCAGAAAACCTGGAGTTTAACCCTTACCTCAGATGCCCTCAAGTTGACGTCATCAGGGCCACATCATGCAATCAGAGTGCATCAATGGATCATGGCCGTTCATTAGTCTATGCAATATGCCAACACCTGCGAAACAAGAAACCGATTCCTGAGGCTTGGAGGACTTTCTTGAACAGATCTGATGTCAAAGTTGATCTTTCAGGCTGTCCAATGGGGTCCACACTGGCGAATACTAACGTTGAAGAAGTAACACTTACAAGGCCTTGGTACGTGACCTTGTGGCTGATGTCAGCTCAACCATTTATACAAATCTTTCTGCCTAATTTTCTCATAGGATTGGTGATATTTACTCCAATCAAGCTCACCTTTTATTTGAGTGAGGCAAAAAGTATATGGGTTATTTGGTTGTTGCCCCTCTTTTGGGTTTGCTCAGGCATCCTAGCTGGGCTTGTTTGTGCTTTTAGTAAATGGGTTCTGGTAGGAAACAAGAAAGAAGGGGAAATAGAGCCGATTTGGAGTATGGGGATATTCATGGATACTACTTGGCAAGCTATAAAAACGATGATTGGAGAATACTTCATGGAAATGACAGGTGGAACGTTTCTCTTTAACGCATGGATTAAGCTCATGGGATCAGAACTTAAATGGGATGCTGGGGTGTATGTGGACAGCATTGGTGCTGCGCTGAATCCTGAACTTGTGCATATTGAAGAGAACGGGTGTGTCGGAAAAGACGCTTTGCTATTTGGACACATATATGAGGGTGAGGATGGTAAAGTTAAGTATGGAAAGATTGTTGTAAGGAAAGGTGGATTTGTGGGAAGCAGGGCTGTGGCCATGCCTGGAGTCACAGTAGGTGTTGAAGGTAGCCTTGGTGCTCTGTCCCTTGCAATGAAGGAAGAGTTTGTTAATTAACTAAATACTTTCTTATGTACCTCAGCTCCTCAAAGTTTAATTTACACAAACCCATATTAAATGAATGTTCTCTGAAGTCATGCACACTGTAAACACTAAACATGAATAACTTCAATCCTTATCTGACTCAAACTTCGACAAATCCGCATAGATAACAGAAGTTGCTAGTTTTAGAACCATCAAATAGTGTTGCAGATTCTTGGTAAGCCATAAATTAAGAATACCTCTCTCCGTCTCCACTCTCTCCGCTAAATCCAAATGCAATAAACTACAGCAAGGGCGACCAAGTCCGATATCACGACTCAAAACTGAAAGCTGCAAGTTCAAATATTAACGGTTCTTAAGGATATTCTTTTATGTACTCATCATTCTATTCACTCTTCATCCTTCCATATACCTCCCAAGTCCCACCCCATGGCGCAATTCACTCAATTATACAACAATACAATTAAAAATTCCACTAAATAAAAAACGAACAAAATCCCTAGAATTTCAAATAGTGAACTACACCATACAAAAAAACGATCGAGAAACCATAGAAACATTTTTTCCTCTACAGCAGAAAAAGTTAATCTTACATCAACAATTAAATACCAAAGTGAAAGAAAACTTACTATGCCGTCAAGTAAGAATTGAATATCCATCCGCACCCATTTCATAGACCTTACCCCTCACTGAATCCAAACTATCTTGAGATGAACGAGAGACGAGCTAGATAGGCTTCTTTCGCCCGCGAGGGAGAGAAGATTTCGATATTCATGGGTGTGCTTTCATCCAAGGATGAAAATATCGCGAAATATCGCGGATATATCGCAAATTTTGAGTGTGCGATATGGATATTGGGGTACAATGTATGTTTTACAAAGTATCGTGGATATATCGCAAAATATCGCAAAATATCGATATCGGTTCACTCGTAGTACAAAATTAATTGAAAATCGGAAATATCGCAGATATATCGCAAACTATCGCACTACATAAAAAAATTGCAATTTTTTCTTTTTTTATATTTTTATACAATTTTCAAAAGATAATTTTTTTTTATTGATTGTATATTCTTTCATTGTTTTATTTTTATACATATATTTTTTTTTATTGGGCACTGATCATAGTGATATGTCTCAAGATTCATATGCTTCTGACACACATTCGAGTTCACAATTTGGTTGGAATACTCGAAATGTGTTTCAGCATCCATTTTCATATCAACAAATTCATTGGGTTAGTGCACACTATCCAATCTATGGTGAAACAGTTGGAAGAGATAGAAAAACATATGAATGGCATGTGCATAACTATATGCAGGATTATTCTAATGCAATGAGTTGGTACCAATATTGTTTGGACAAAGATGGGATTCCATCTTCTACATTTGAACCCCATAGGTCAACATTTTGGTACTAAATGTATTGTATCATGTAATTCAAATCATCTTTTATTGTATTATGCATTATATTATTAATTAATTAATGTCAGACAATGATTATATAATCCATTATCTATTTATTTGCTTTAAACATGTCAATTTTTTTGTGATCTTAAATGAAACATATGGATAATAACATGCTATAATAATCCCTAAAATTTCATATTAAATTTCCAAAATTTTAATAAAATTTCCGTTATTTTTCTATTTTTTTTGCGATATCGATATATCCATCGATATTTCCGTAAATTTAAGGTTGCGATATTACTTGCGATAGCGATATTTTCATCCTTGCTTTCATCAGCTTCTTCAGCGCATCGGCGTGCAATTCATTTCAATTTTATGATGGATAATAAAATAAAATAAAAATTATTTAATATACGCTGTCTATCTGCAATTTTTTTTTTCTTTTTTTGTGTAGTGGTACTAAAATAAATTACTGCTCATAATTAATACCCACTGTGTCCGTTAAGGTATAATTGGTTTGAGAGATTACTCAGTTGTTATAATTGGTTTGAGAGATTACACTGTTGTGAATTTGCGTAGCAATAAAGCAATAAAATAAAGAACAAGAGTTTGATTATCCAGTTCGTCACAACGTGATTACGTTTGGGGGCGACAAAGCCAGGAGATCTATAATATGACTGCGTAGAATGTTCTGTGTACAAGGTTACGAAATACAAGAGATAGAATACAATATATAGTAAAGTATCATAACTCTAACCCTAAGCCCATAGGCCTAAAGCCCACTGGAGTAAATATATTATTATGTCCACATATATTATATTATGTAATCTAATATATTACAACACTCCCCCTTGGATATAATAACAATGACATGGAAGAATACAAAAGTTAACAAGAGGAGTATAATCATTGATCTTCGCGTTCCAGTCTTCAGGATTGTTTTGAATTAGATACTCCCCCTGAAGATAACAATCTTCAAAGTCGACGCATCCCAATTCCATGTACATACTTTTCAAAAGTAGAAGTGGGAAGAGATTTAGTGAACGAATCTGCGAGATTGTCACTTGAGCGTACTTGTTTTATCGTAATCTCACCACTCTTCTGGAGTTCGTGAGGATAAAAGAATTTTGGGGAAATATGTTTCGTCAAATTCCCTTTGACATAGTCATTACTCATTTGAGCAATACATGCAGCGTTATCTTCATAAATAACTGAAGGGCTTAAGTCATTAGAAGGGATACCACACGAGTCGTAAATGTGTTTTACTAAGGATTTCAGCCAAACACATTCTCGTGTAGTTTCATACAGAGCTATGATCTCTGAGTGGTTTGACGAAGTGGTCACCATAGTTTGTTTGACAGATCTCCATGAAATGACTGTACCACCACAGAGAAAAACACAACCGGTTTGCGATTTCGCATTGTGGGGATCAGATAGATAACCAGCATCAGCATAACCTACAAGTGTTTTGTCTTGGTTTCTTTGATAGAACAGACCAAGATCTTGTGAACCTTGAACATATCGTAAGATATGTTTCACACCATTCCAATGTCTCCTCGTAGGGGAGGCACTGAAACTTGCAAGTAAGTTCACTGCAAAGGCGATATCTGGCCTAGTGCAGTTTGCAAGATAGAGCAGTGCGCCAATCGCACTAAGATAAGGAACTTCAGGTCCTAATAGCTCTTCGGTATCTTCTTTAGGTTTAAATGGGTCCTTTTCCACTTCGAGGGAACGGACAGTCATTGGTGTACTTAATGGATGAGATTTATCCATGTGGAATCTCTCCAACACTTTCTTTAAGTAGGCTGACTGGTGTATCAGTATTCCTTCAGGGAAGTACTCGATCTGCAGGCCGAGACAGAACTTGGTTTTACCCAAATTTTTCATTTCGAATTCAGTTTTTAAGATTGAACTTGCTTCTTCAATCTTTTTCCTTGTTCCTATAATGTTTAGATCATCAACATACACCGAGATGATGCAAAAACCATTAAGGGATTTCTTTATGAATACACAAGGAAAAGCTTCGTTATTTACGTATTCCATCTTCAGGAGGAATTCACTAAGTCGATTATACCACATTCGACCTGATTATTTTAAACCATATAACGAGCGTTGTAGTTTTATGCTGAACATACTACGATGTTCGTTATTCCTCATTTGGGGAATCTTTAATCCATCAGGGATTTTCATATAGATGTCAGTATCTAATGATCCATATAAGTATGCGGTAACTACGTCCATTAACTGCATTTTAAGAAGCGGAATGTTATTGCATCCATAACAGGAGAGTAGGTTTGATCGAAATCAATATCGGGTCTCTGCGAAAACCCTTGAGCTACTAACCTCGCTTTGTATCTCACAATTTCATTGTTTTCGTTTCGCTTTCGTACAAATACCCATTTGTATCCTACAGGGACAACATTTTTTGGGGAACGAACGATAGAACCGAAAACTTTTCGTTTGTTCAGCGAGTCTAGCTCTGCCTTTATTGCTGCTTCCCATTTCACCCAATCGGAGCGCTTCCGGCACTCGGATATTGTTTTGGGTTTAGGATCATGATCATTATTCGAAATGGTGAATGCAATTGAGGCTGCAAATATGTTGTCGACAACAGTAGTGTTTTTGTTATAAATTTATCCCGTATTTATGAAGTTTGTTGAAACTTCGATATTTACATCGACCAGATCCTCTTCATTTCCCGAAGAGTATTGGTCTGATGATTCCGCAATCCTAGAGTCATTGTTTGCTTGTGCACGTGCATTTTGACTAGGATTCTCATCTTTAGGATGAATCTCTTCATGAGATTTCAAGGGTGACTTAGTATTTTTGATAGCTTTACACTTACGCGAATTTGATTCTCTTATGTTAATGTTTCCTTTACGCTTCTGGCGTGTGGGGGGATTAACATTTGATTTCAAAGAGATTTGTACCCTTTGAGGCACATTTACTGCACGTATATGCGACTTAGTCACTCCTTTATGATCGGTGAATGCATCTGGCAGATTATTTGCTAAGTATTGCAAATTTATTATCTTTTGAACTTCAAGTTCAGTTTGATTTGTGCGTGGGTCTAAGTATTGAAGATCTTTTATGTTCCAAGTAAATTCACGGCATTTATTTATATCAGTATTTTTATCTCCCCCTAATGCCGGAAAGTGATCTTCATCGAATGTGCAGTTAGCGAATCGGGCCGTAAACTGATCTCCAGTTAAAGGTTCAAGTTATTTAAGATTAATAGTAGGAAATACAAAACCGATGTAAATACCTAGTTTCCTTTGTGGGCCCATAGAGGTTCGCTTAGGAGGTGGTATTGGAACATACACTGCACAACCGAATGTACGCAGATGGGAAATGTTAGGTTCATTTCCACGCACGAGTTGTAGAGGGGAATATTCATTATATGCAGTTGGTCGGATTTGGATAAGTGATGGTGCATGTAAGATTGCATGCCCCCAACATGAAACGGGTAAGTTGGATTTCTGTAGTAGTGGTCTAGCAATTAATTTGAGACGTTTGATTAACGATTTGGCTAGACCATTTTGAGTATGAACGTGAGGGACCGAATGCTCCACTTTAATTTCCAATGCCATGCAATAATCATCAAATGTCTTAGAGGTGAATTCACCGGCATTGTCCATACGAATGGATTTGATTGGATGATCTGGGAATTGAGATTTTAAGAGAATAATCTGGGCAATAAGCTTTGCAAAAGCAATATTGAGGGTGGATAACATGAAACATAAGTCAATCGAGTGGAAGCATCAATCAGGACCATAAAGTACTGAAATGGCCTGGAGATGGGATGTATAGGTCAACAAACATCTCCTTGAATTCGTTCAAGAAATTTAGGAGATTCCGTTCTTACTTTACTACTAGAGGGTCGTATTATTAGCTTACCCATTGTGCAAGCATCACATATGTATTTGTTAACAGAAGGGATTTTGGTATGTGTTATGTTATGGCCAATTGAATTACATAAAATCCGATGCATCATGGTTTGTCCGGGATGTCCTAACCGCTCATGCTATAATTTGAAAGAATTTGGATCATAAAATTTTAGATTAAGGGCTATATGGAGATTTGAGGGTCTGATGTATGTGTAATACAAGCCAGACGAGAAAGAAGGAAGTTTTTTGTAACATATTTTCGACAATCTAAATAGTGAGTCATTAATATATTCACTATTGTCCTCAGTGTCCGTCTCAATATGATAGTCATTTTCTCGAATGTCTTTAAAACTGAGGAGGGTACGCTTTGATTGTGGAAACAGTAAAACATTTTCGATAGTTAATTCGGTACCCATAGGGAGGATTATTGAGGCTCTTCTGGAGCCAACAATTTGAATATTGTCGTTGGAAATTTTAGTGACACTTCATTTCTTTTCAATTAAAGTTTGGAAAAATTTTCTATCTTTCAAGATAGTATGTGTAGTAGCACTATCTACTAAGCACAAATTATCCATCTCCATATGCACACAATTGTACGTTTCGATATGGAGAATGCTAAGGAGAGCCAAGATTACAGACGCTGATTTATCAGCCGCACAAGGGGTCACTTAGGTCCTACTATATCAAATACGTATTAATTTGTAAACAATAGTCATATGTTCACCCAAGAGGTCATCCTTGTCTATGACAAAGCCTGCTTCGGGCAGGTCGGTGTGGTGTGTTTCACCTTGAGGAGCCTTCCCCTTTTTATCTTTTAGCATACGTTGATATAATTCCACTAGATGGTTTGGAGTACGACATGTGCGAGACCAATGGTCATCGCATCCACGTCTGTAACAGATACGTTTATTCTGAGAATTTGAGCTCGATGGTTGAGTGGATTTTTGATCTGGAGGTGCATCTTTGTCATTTGCACTTTGTTGTGCATTCTTGTGACCTCGGCCTCGTCCCCTACCACGGCCTCGACTTCAGGTCGATCTGCGGCCTGCATTGGTATCATTTCCTTTTCCACGTTTACGACCTCTAAAGTTCTTCCGAGCAGCATGTGCTTCTGGCACTGCTTGATAACCAACTGGCCTTATGTTGTGATTTTTCATCAACATCTGGTTGTGTTTTCTGCAACAAGGAGTGTAGAAATTAGCTCAGAATGGGTCTTATATTCTTTTGCCCTGTACTGCTGCTGGAGTACAAGATTGTTTGCGTGGAAAGTGGAAATAGTCTTTTGAATTAACTCAGCATCGGTTACAGTGTCATTGCAAAGCCTTAGCTGAGAAACAATTCGATGCAAGGCTGAGTTATACTCCGTGATAGATTTAAAATCTTGAAAGCGGAGGTCTAGCCAATCGTATTTAGCTTGGGGAAGGATCACATCGTGTTGTTGCTGGAAACGATCCTTCAGGGATCTCCATAACACTGATGGATCTTTTCCAGTGAGGTACTCATTTTTTAGATCCTTATTGAGATAGTGTCTCAAAAAGATCAGAGCTTGTGCCTTCTGGGCAGTTGTGGATTTAGATGGTTGTCTAATTGTATCAGTAAGGTCCTTAGAGGCTAAGTGGATTTCAACGTCGAGAGCCTATGTCAAGAAGTTATAGCCATCAAGTGTCAATTCATCGAATTCACGTTTAGTGATGTTTGACATGTTTTTGATACAAAAATTAATAAATGAAAATTTATTATAATGTGATACTAATTAAAATTAGTGATTTGTAGCATTTAAAATTAAGGCTCAAGAGGAAAAAAATATACTAAAACAAAAAAATTAATTAATTTAGGGGATATTAATAATTTTGGATTTTTATTAATATGACATTTATTAATGTGACTTCAGGCCCAAAAATAATTATTAATAAGGTCATACCTAAAATATAAGTAGTCCATGAATTTTTAATGGGCTGCAGGCCCAAATAAAATAATACTCTCTCTGTCCCAGAGAAACTTGCAAGTTTTCCTTTTCGGGAAGTCCCAGAGGAACTTGCAGACCCAAAAAAGGAAACTCTTTTATAAACTTCACACTCACAATATCTACATATTACACAAAATGTCATTACTTTTTCACTTTTTGGGCCCACATTACACTCAATCCAACTAATTTTTCACTTTTTATATAAATTTTACCAAATTAACCCTCAAAACACTATTTTTTTTTACTTTATTCTACCTTCTTCTTAATTTGTGTGCCCCTCTTCCCTTGCAAATTGCTCTGGAACGGAGGGAATAATTAGGAATAAAAAAAAATATAGGTGCCCATTTAAAAAAAATTTAGAGAAGACCCAAAACAATTAATTATATTAAAGGCCCAAGAGCATAACCCATTTGGAAAAACAAGGGCGCCGATTTGGAATATAAGGAAGGCCCAAAAAGTATTAGGATTAGGATTTCAGAATCTTGGAAGATAAGACACACACGACTTAGTAATTAATGGCGGAAATCGGCCTTTTGTTTGAGTAATGGCACGTCGCCGAAAGTTTTGGCGGTCAACACCGGGATGGAGGAGCCGTCAATCGCCGTCTCCGATCGTCGCGTTGCAGCGTACAGCCGCCGTTGTCATCGCCGATCATTCGTCGCACGGCGTTTGTCGTCTCGCCGGTCGTGCTCAGTCGAGCCGTCGCGGTTGGCTTGTAGCCACCGCCGCTCACACGGCTGCGCATCCGCCGGCGCAGTTCGCACAGCCCCGCAGGCGCGTCGTCGCTGCCATCACCGTCTCTGTTCACTGTCGCTATCGCGGGAAAACAGAGCATCATCGACGATGTTGTCGTCGAGGCCGCTTCATGGGCAGACGATCGTCGTGGGTTGCGGCGCTGCGGACTGGGGTTGGCATGTCGCTGCCGGATATCTATCGACGTTCGCGGCCGCGCATTTCGTTGGAGGACGGGTAGGTGTCAACTTGCATCGATTTCCGATTTCGATTTATCAGAGTTTTGAAAACATATGCTATTGATTTGGTTTTCAGAATTTCCGATTTGTTTCGGAAAAAAAGAAGCTATTCGGAAAAAAAGCTAATTGGTTTCAGAAAAATGGTTTCTGAATATCTGATATTGGTTTTCAATAGAAAAATGGATTGAAATTTTTTTTTTGGTTTCTGAATTTTTTTTTTTGTTTTTCAATGTAAATGTCATGTTATCATGGATATAGATGCATAATTAAAATAATTACGATGTCAT